>CAUYON010081916.1:0-72500 GCA_963573935.1 Arctocebus calabarensis
TAGTCCCAGCTACTTGGGAGGCAGAGGCAAGAGACTCGCTTGAGCCCAGGAATTGGAGGTTGCTGTGAGCTGTGATGCCACAGCACTCTACCCAGGGTGACAGCTTGAGGCTCTGTCTCAAAAAAAAAAAAAAAAAAAAAACTCAGACATGAAATAGATCTTAAAGATATCTAGTACAGCTTTATTTTACATATGAGAAAAGTGAGATCTAATGTCATTATCTGAGATCCTAATGTCTCAGGACTAGAATTTTGATAATGTAATTTTTGTTTGTTTGTTTTGTAGAGACAGAGTCTCACTTTATCACCCACGGTAGAGTGCTCTGACTCCTGGGCTTAGGCAATTCTCTTGCCTCAGCCTCCTGAGTAGCTAGGATTACAGGCGCCCGCCACAACACCCGGCTATTTTTCTGTTTTGCAGTTCAGCCAAGGCTAGGTTTGAACCCGGCCCCTTTGGTATATGGGGCCGACGCCTTACTCGCTGAGCCACAGGTGTCACCCGATAATGTAATTTTTAATAATGCTACCCTTTCCTATTAGAAAAAGTTACTTAGTCTGACATCATTCTGTCCTAATTAACTGAACCGTCCAGCGTATTTCATATATAAATCATAAGGCAGTTTTAAAATGTTACTTCTTTTATAAATACTTACCTCATATATTGCAGTAAGATCTCTAAAAAAACTTTTGGCTCCATTTAACAAGGCTTCATTCTCTGGACATAGTACAACATAGGCTATATCTCTTTGAGATCCATAGGGTTCCAGCATGAGTCTCTCCCAATAAGGAAGAGCAAATGGAGAAAGCACCAGAAAATCATAATCATAACCCAACAAAAACGTGGGGATTGGCAGTGGTTCTGGGGATTCATCAGTTCCTAAATAAGAAAGACATATTTTTAGAAAACACTTAAAAGCAACAAATCTTTTTATTTAGATGTCAAAAGTTAATGAAGTCATTATTAGTAAAAATATTTGATTAAAAAAATTTATAACCAGTGATTGAGACATTTCGACAGGTGGGAATTTCTTTTCTTTTTTTTTTTAGAGACAGAGTTTCACTCTACTGCCCTTGGTAAAGTGCCGTGGCGTCACACAGCTCACAGCAACCTCCACTCCTGGGCTCAGGGGATTCTCTTGCCTCAGCCTCCCAAGTAGCTGGGACTACAGGTGCCTGCCACAATACCTTGCTATTTTTTTGTTGCAATTTGGCCGGGGCCGGGTTTGAACCCCCCACTCTCGGTATAAGGGGCCTGCACCATACCCACTGAGCCACAGGTGCCGCCGGAAATTTCTAAATACTCTATATAAAACATATTTGAAACTACCTTGATTTCTTTTTTTTTTTTTTGAGATAGAGCCTCAAGCTGTACCCTGGGTACAGTGCTGTGGCATCACAGCTCACACCAACTTCCAACTCCTGGGCTTAAGTGATTCTCCTGCCTCAGCCTCCCAAGTAGCTGGGACTACAGGTGCCAGCCACAACACCCAGCTATGTTTTGGTTGTAGTTGTCATGGTTTGGCCAGCCGGGCTGGATTCGATCCTGCCAGCTCAGGTGTATGTGGCCGGCGCCTTAGCTGCTTGAGCTACAGGCGCCAAGCCTTGACTACCTTGATTTAACTGGAAAAAAATCTGAATGAAAAAAAACCCACACAAATATAATAAAAAAACATGAGAGAGTTTATAATTCAAAACAATTTGTTAGATATAGGAGTGTCACTATGTTGCTCAGTCTAGACTTGAGCTCCTGGCTTCAAGTGATGCTCTTCAGTCTTTGGAGTAGCTGGGACTATGATGCCTATCACTGCACCCAGCCGGAGGGGTTTTATGTTAATTTTTAATAAATTTGGGCTGAGGAAATCTTTCTAATATTAACATAAAATCTATCCATTTAAAAGTAGATTCATCTGCCCACAGGCTATGGCTGATGCTGGTAATCATAGCAGTTTGGGAGGTCAAGGTGGGAGGACTGTTTGAGGCTAAGAGTTCAAGACCAGTCTAGGCAACATAGCAAGACCCCATCTCTACAAAAAAATAAAATTAGCCAGGCATGGTGGCACATGGAAGTAGTCCCAGTTACCTAGAAGGCTGAGGCAGGAGAATCACTCAAACACAGGATATTAACCACTGTATGTACTCCAACCTGGGTATCAGGTGAGTATATTATCTTTCTTTTTTTTTTTCTTTTTTTTTGAGACAGAGCCTCAAGCTGTTGCCCTGGGTTGAGTGCCATAGCATCACAGCTCACAGCAACCTCCAACTCCTGGGCTCAAGCAATTCTCCTGCCTCTGCCTCCCAAGTAGCTGGGACCATAGGCACCTGCCACAACAACCGGCTATTTTTTAGTTGCAGCCCTCACTGTTGTTTGGCTGGCCTGGGCTGGATTCAAACCTGCCAACTCAGATGTGTGTGGCTGGCACCTTAGCCACTTGAGCCACAGGCGCTGAGCCAAGTGAGTATATTATCTTTTAAAAATAATATGATTGGGCAGGGCACGGTCGCTCACGCATGTAATCCAAGTACTCTGGGAGATCGAGGTGGTGGATTGCCTGCTCATAAACAGCCTCACCAAGAAAGGCAAGACCTCCGCGACCTAACTCTAGTCTCTAAAAATAGCTGGACGCTGTGGTGGGCACCTGTAGTCCCAGCTAGTTGGAAAGCTAAGGCAGAATTGCTTGAGGCCAAGAGTTTGAGGGTGCTATGAGCTATGACACATGGCACTATACCAAGGGTTACAAAGTGAGACTCAGTCTAAAATAAAAAAAAAAAAAAAAAATATATATATATATATATATATTAACCTGGCTATATAAATTTAAAAAAAAATTTTTTTTTTTTGAGACAGAGCTTCAAGCTGTCACCCTGGATAGGGTGCCGTGGCATCTCAGCTCACAGCAACCTCCAATTCCTGGGCTCAAGCGAGTCTCTTGCCTCTGCCTCCCAAGTAGCTGGGACTACAGGCGCCCGCCACAACGCCCGGCTATTTTTTGGTTGCAGCCGTCATTGTTCTTTGGCGGGCCCAGGCTGGATTCGAACCCGCCAGCTTAGGTGTACGTGGCTGGCGCCTTAGCCTGTTGAGCCACAGGCGCCGAGCCAGCAATTTCTAAATAAAGAAAAGGACTTTCTCTCTTCCAGAACCAAAGTACTACTATCATATCTGAGAAATTTAACACTAATTCTCTCTTAGGCTGTAATTATTAGAGTCTAATATTCCTTCTTTATTCAAATTTCAAGGTAAAAGATTAGAAAGATCCTTGCCATCTAAGGAGCTTGGTGTTTATTCATTAGGGCCTGGGAAGAATTATTTTTTTAAGACTGTGTCTGAGAGGATTAGAAAGAAACCCAGGCTAAAATACAGAATGGATTTGAAATTGGAGGCTGGAGGCTGCAGGCTGCCAACAACATAGAACAAGGAGGAGGGGAAGTAGGGCCGCGAGGTCTTTGGCCACCATTTCACACTCTGAGCCTCAGTTTTCTCATCTATAAAGAAGGAATGCAGCTTCCTATGAATCCATGAGACAGGGCGGCACCTGTGGCTCAAGGAGTAGGGCGTTGGCCCCATATACCAGAGATGGTAGGTTCTAACCTGGCCCTGGCCAAAAACCGCAAAAAAAAAAAAAAAAAGAATCCATGAGACAATTATTGAGTTTTAGAAAACTAATTAGGAAAATTGAATGAGTTTTCCTCTGTGCCATACCTTCTTATAACCACTAGTATTAACTCAAACAACTTCTATTATCCCAGTTTACACACAAGGAAACAGAGGCAGCTGCCTAGTGATAGATCCAGAATTTGAACCTAGGTATAACCCAAGCTTTGAACTAGTTCACCAAACTGCTTCTAAAACATTTAGCATAGTTCTTGCCAGGTGGTAAGTGATCCATCAATGTCAGCTGGTATTATAGTTTGGCTAAGGCTAATTCCTACAACAAATATTTAGTGAGTACCTGCAGTGTTCCAGGCCCTTCTGGAGGCTAGGGATGGAGCAGGGAACACCAGATTACTTGATGGTGTAGGAGGAGAGGAAGGGTGCTAGGGAGAACACCAGGCAGGGCAAAGGGGATTGGCAATGCTGGGCCAGCCAAGGAGTCTTTTGCAATTTTTTTGTTGTTGTTGTTTTGTTTTGTTTTTTGCAGTTTTTGGCCGGGGCTGGGCTTGAACCCACCATCTCCGGCATATGGGGCTGGCACCTTACTCCCTGAGCCACAGGCGCTGCCCCAAGTCTTTTGCAATTTTAAATAGGATGGTCTAGGAAGGCAGCATTGAAAGGTAACCTTTGAGTAAAGTCTGCAAGGAAAATGGGGGACCCATATGGCTGAGAGGAAAATGCTTGTGGGCAGAGGGATCAGCATTGCAAAGGCTGTGAGTCTGGATTGAGGGACTGAGGGGAGAGTGTGGGCAGGGATGTTGGAGAGCTGATGGGGTCAGATCAGGTGGGAACTACTGGGCTGACTTGATGAGGACTTTGCTTTTCCCCTGAATGAGATGGAGCCTATGTGACCTGATTCAGGTGCTCACAGGCTCCCTCTGGCTACCTGGAGCGGGCAGGATAGGGTGGCCAGGGTGATGAGGCTATTGCAGTGGTCCCAGCAAAGAGGTAGCGGTGGACAGGACCAGGCAGAATAAAAAGAGGTTAAATTTGAGATTATCGTGATCCACTGACAGTGTTTATCTGGGGTGTGAGAGAGAGAGGCCTAGAAGACACCCTCATTTTTGCAACTGGAAGGCAGTGGTGAGCCAAGCATGGTTCTTGTCCTGGCACCAAGACAGTGGAACCCAGGCTGACCCTGCCCCGTGTCCTCCCCTAGCCTTCCTGCTGTGGGACCCAGCCAAGGTGCCCCCACGACTGAAGGATGTGACTGATGACCATATCCGGATGCACAAGGTGCTGCAGGAATCCGGCTTGACGTACGTGGCTGTGATGCCGCCACACATAGGTAAGTGGGGTGGGGACCTGGTGGCACTGGCACCACCAGCCTGTTCCCTCCTGCCCCCCTGAGGAGATCTATAGGGCCTTGCTAAAATTGCAAAACTTCCTCGAATCTTGGCATTCTCCCTTGGAATCACCAAAGTGATAAATGTCTTCTTTTT
This sequence comes from Arctocebus calabarensis, assembly GCA_963573935.1. Taxonomy (NCBI): domain Eukaryota; kingdom Metazoa; phylum Chordata; class Mammalia; order Primates; family Lorisidae; genus Arctocebus; species Arctocebus calabarensis. Next base: position 5,091 of record CAUYON010081916.1, read on the forward strand.
TTCTTTCATTTTTTTTTTTTTAGACAAGAGTCTCAAGCTGTCGCCCTGGGTAGAGGGCTGTGGCATCATGGCTCACAGCAACCTCCAAGTCATGGACTCAAGCAATCCTCTTGCCTCAGTTTTTCTATTTTTATTTATTTTGTTGTTGTTGTTATTGCAGTTTGGCTGGGGCCAGGTTCAAACCTGCCACCCTGGGTATATGGGGCCGGTGCCATACCCACTGAGACACAGGCGCCACCCAGTTTTTCTATTTTTAGTAGAGACAAGGTCTCGCCTTTGCTCAGGCTGGTCTTAATTCATGAGCTCAAGCAATCCACCCACCTTGGCCTCTCAGAGTGCTAGGATTACAGGTGTGAGCCACTGTGCTCAGCCCTTTTTTTTTTTTTTTTAAGACAAAAGTCTCATTCTGTCACCTTGGGTAGAGTGCTGTGGCATCATTTTGGCTCACAGCAACCTCAAACTCCTGGGCTCAAGCTATTTTCTTTTCTTTTTTTTTTTTTTTTGTGGAGACAGAGTCTCACTCTATCGCACTCGGTGGAGTGCTGTGGAGTCACAGCTCACAGCAACCTCCAGCTCTTGGGCTCAAGCGATTCTCTTGCCTCAGCCTCCCAAGTAGCTAGGACTACAGGCGCCCGCCACAGCGCCCAGCTAATTTTGGATGCAGTTTGGCCGGGGCTGGGTTTGAACCCGCAGCCCTCGGTATATGGGGTTGGCACCCCACTCGCTGAGCCACAGGTGCCGCCCCCAAGCCATTTTCTTGCTTCAGCCTCCTTGAGTAGCTGAGACTACAGGCATACACTACCACATCTGGCTAGTTGAAATTTTTTTTTCCATTTTTAGTAGAGATGGGGTCTCTCTCTTATTCAGGCTGGTCTCAAACCCCTGAGCTCACGCAATGTACCTACCTCAGCTTCCTAGAGTCCTAGGATTACCAGAGGCAGACATCACATCCTCTAAGTGTCTTTTTGTATGCTAATGAGTTGACTGGTGGCTGGAAACCCTTTGGCAGATTCTGGATAGGGGCTGGTCTCCGGAAAGACCAAGGCAGATTTTGAGGGGTGGGACTGAAAGTCAACCAGTGGCCAACCCCAGTAGCCCAAAAGACCCAACTGGTGGCCTCTGCAGAACTGGCTGCTTTCTTGGTGTGTGGGAGGGGACCCCACACATTAGCCATATACGGGGTCACAGACATCTTTCTGTGTTGATTGTTGAGTGGAAGAATAGGAAAGGCACTTTAATTTGGAGTTTTTCCTATATGCTTACCCTTCCACATTTTCTATCCTCCCTCACTATTTTATCTCCTTTTCTAACATCCTGTTTAGTTAGCTCAGCTGAACAAATCACCCAAAATGTAGAAATGGAAAACAACAACTGCCATTTACTATGATAATTTCTCTCAGGCCTGGGAGCTGGGTAGGCACAGGGGATGGTTTTTGCTTGGGATCTTGAGGGCAGTTGTGAAGTCAGATGGTAGCTGGGCGTAGAATCTTGTGGAAAGCTTCTTTTTTTTTTTTTTTTTTTTGGCCAAGGCTGGGTTTGAACCCACCTCTGGTATATGGGGACCGGCACCCTACTCCTTTGAGCCACAGATGCTGCCCTTTTTCTTTTGAAACAGAGTCTCACTCTGTTGTCCCAGGCTAGAGTAACCTCAAGCTACTGGGTTGAAGGGATTATCCTGCCTCGGCCTCTGAGTAGCTGGGAGTACAGGCACCTGGCACTTTTTTTTTATTTTTAGTAAAGATGCAGTCTCTCTCTTGCTCAGGCTGGTCTCAAACTCCTGAGAGTAAGCAATCCTCCCACCTTGGCCTCTGAGAGTGCTTGGCTCACAGGTATGAGCCACCGCACCCAGCCTGGAAAGCTTCTTCATGGGCATACCTGGTGGTTGAAACAAGTATCGAGTGGGCTCGGCGACTGTGGCTCAAGCGGCTAAGGTGCCAGCCACATACACCTGAGCTGGCGGGTTCAAATCCAGCCCGGGCCTGCCAAACAACAATGAGGGCTACAACCAAAAAATAGCTGAGCGTTGTGGCGAGCACCTATAGTCCTAGCTACTTGGCAGGCAGAGGCAGGAGAATTGCTTGAGCCCAGGAGTTGGAGGTTGCTGTGAACTGTGACCCCACAGCATTCTACCCAGGGCAACAGCTTGAGGCTCTGTCTCAAAAAAAAAAAAAAAAAAAAAAAACAAGCATCAGCTGAAACACCTGCATGCAGCCTCCTCATGTGGCCACTGCTTTCTCACACCCTGACAGCTAGGCTTCAGGACAAGGGTCTTCAGAGAGCCATATGAAAGCAACATTTCCTTTTTTTTTAAGACAGAGTCTCACTATGTCACCCTAGGTAGAGTGCTGTGACGTCACAGCTCACAGCAATCTCCAACTCCTGGGCTCAAGTGATTCTCTTGCCTCAGCCTCCCAAGTAGCTGGGACTACAGGTACCACCACCACACCTGACTGTTTTGTGTTATAGTTGTCATTGTTGTTTGGCAGGCCCGGGCTGGGTTCGAACCTGCCAGCCCCAGTGTATATGGCCAGCGCCCTAACCACTGAGCTACGGGTGCTGAGCTGAAGATGCATTGTGTTTTATGGCCTATAGTTGGAAGCAACTCAGTGCCACTTCTGCTGCATTCTGTTTAGTAGAACTGAGTTATTAGGGTTGGCCCATATCTAAGAAGAGAGGACTTCACCACACATATCAACTATTTTCTTTCTTTATCTTGTTTACTGTGCGTATCTCTCTCACTAGAATGTCAACTCTTTGAAGGCAGAGATTTTGTCTTGTTTTCATCACAGCTGTATTCCTAGTGCCTAGACTAGGACCGGGCATGCAGTAGGTGCTCAACAAGTAGTTGTTGCATGAATTAATGCAAGGGAATCACACCTTGTGGTGATGTTGTAGAAGGCACCAGTAAACCACACCTGCTCCCTCTTTTTCCTCTGCTAGATCTGGGATTGTTATTGAGAGACACAGAGGCAGACTCGGGAGATTTCATTCATTCAACAAATGTCTCTTACATGTGAATTGTGTGCCTGACTGCCATGATAAGCACTGGCAATACAGTCCCTGTTCTCATAAGCTCATGAGGATAATATTTCTAATTAGGGAGATTTACTACTTAGCATAAGCTCTCTAAGGAGATAGCTTTATAAGCACTGAGGGAGCAAGTCAAATGAATACCTGGGGTAAGAGGAGAACTGGGAGGAGAGAAATCAGTGCCAAGGCTGTGAGGCAGGTCACTTGTATCTCCTCCACATTTACCTGCCCACTGGAAGGGCAATTCAACATGGCTTTGCTTTCTGCCTGCTGGGGACTGTGGCAAGAGGAGGCCTATACCTTACAGGTCTATATAAGGTTCAATAGATTTTGATTCTTTGATTAAAGAGAATAAATCAGGAAATGTAGAAATGTAAAACCACAACTGTCATTTACTATGATTATTTATCTCAGTCCTGGGAGCTGGCTAGGTACATGGGGTGGTTTTTGCTTGGGATCTTGGTGATTCACACCTATAATCTTAGACTCTGAGAGGCCAAGGCAGGAGGATCACTTGAGCTCAGGAGTTTGAGACCAGCCTGAGCAAGAGTGAGAACCATGTCTACTAAGATTAAAAAAACTACAGGCCCTGTAGTAACCTCTACTTAGGAGGCTGAGGCAGGGGGATTGCTTGAGCCCAGGAGTTTGAGGTTGCTGTGAGCTAGACTGACACACTGGTACTCTAGTCTGAGCAACAGAGTGAGACCCTATCTCAAAATATAACAGTAATACATTTTAATTAATTGATTTTTTTTTTTTATTGATACAGAGCCTTATCATGTCGCCCTGAGTAGAGTGCTATGGCATCATAGCTCACAGCAACCTCAAACTCGTGAACTTAAGCGATTCTTTTGCCTCAGCCACCTGAGTAGCTGGGAGTACAGGCACCTGCCACAACGCCCAGCTATTTTTTTTGTTATAGTTGTCATTATTGGTTAGCAGGCCAGGGCCAGTCTCGAACCTGCCAGCCTTTGGTGCATGTGGCTGGTGCTGTAACCACTGTGCTATGGGCACCAAGACTGTATGTGTGTGTGAAAACTTTTAAACTTCCAGAGAAGATGAAGGCATTAAAAGTTTATGAATACCTTGGGTGGCGCCGATGGCTCAGTGAGTAGGGTGCTGGCCCCATATACTGAGGGTGGCGGGTTCAAACCCGGCCCCAGCCAAAATGCAACAAAAAAAAAATAGCCAGGCATTGTGGCAGGCGACTGTAGTCCCAGCTACTCGGGAGGCTGAGGTAAGAGAATCACCTAAGCCCAAGAGCTGGAGGTTGCTGTGAACCATGACACCACGTCACTCTACCGAGGGCAACAAAGTGATACTGTCTCGGCTCGGGACCTGTGGCTCAAGTGGCTAAGGCACCAGCCTCGTATACCTGAGCTGGCAGGTTCGAATCCAGTCCAGACCTGCCAAACAACAATGATGGCTGCGACCAAAAAATGACCGGGTATTGTGGCGGGCACCTGTAGTCCCAGCTACTTGGGAGGCTGAGGTAGGAGACTCACTTGAGTCCAGGAATTGGAGGTTGCTGTGAGCTGTGATGCCATAGCACCCTATCCAGGCTGTCTTGAGGCTTGCCTTGAGGCTCTGTCTCAAAAAAAAAGAAAAAGTGAGACTCTGTCTGTTAAAAAAAAACGTTTATGAATGCCGATAAACCTTTTGGTAGGTTCAGTGGTTAGGATTTTGCCCTGTTCTCTTTCTCTCTGCCTCTCACTCAAGCTCCATAAATATATATGTATATATATAGTTTTTGCCGAATATGAAAAAACATATATATTTTTGGCTGAATCATCTGAGAGAAAGTTACAACATTATCACATTTCATTCCTAAATACCTCAATAGGCATCTCCTTCCAACAATGATATTTGCACACAAAACACTATCACACTTAGGAGAGCTGACATTAACTCTCTCAAATCATTTAGTATCCACGCCACATTCAAATTTCCCAGTTGTCAAAAAATCTTTTAAAATTATAGGGGGTTGGCTCGGCGCCTGTGGCTCAGCGGGCTAAGGTGCCAGCCATGTACACCTGAGCTGGCGGGTTCGAATCCAGCCCGGGCCCGCCAAACAACAATGATGGCTGCAACCAAAAAATGGCCGGGCGTTGTGGCGGGCGCCTGTAGTCCCAGCTACTTGGGAGGCGGAGGCAGGAGACTTGCTAGAGCCCGGGAATTGGAGGTTGCTGTGAGCTGTGATGCCACAGCACTCTATCCAGAGTGACAGCTTGAGGCTCTGTCTGGAAAAAAAAAAAAGAGTAAATTTGGACACAAATATGTACAGAAGAAAACTGATGTGAAGGCACAGTGAGAAGGCGCCTATCTGCAAGGCAGGGAAGGAAGCTTGGGAGAAATGCTCTCCTTACAGCCCTCAGAAGGAACCAGTCCTCCTCGACCTCAGATGCCAGCCTCCAAAATGGAGAAAATACATTTCTATTGTTGAAGTCACCCACTCTGTGGGATTGTATATGACAGCTCTAGGAACTAAATAGACCTGGAGCATCGTTTTGTTTTCCCTCTGGGTACTTGAAGGCGGGCTTCATACATGTAAGTTATCATTATGGGATGAGGACAGTGAAGTGAAAGGGTCCTTAAAATTTTTTGCACTTCCTGACTATTTGGAAATATTCCGGGCTCTGAAACATGAAAGGTCAAGTTGATTTTGTTTCCTCCAGGGTCACATGTGGGCTACAGGAGGCACGTGCTCCAGGTTAGGCCACAGGCCTCTCCTTATAATGCTGTACCGTCAATTCTTCTTACAGTGGGGATCACCCATGGGGGTAGTTCTGGGAAATATTTGATTTCAGTGTTAGAAAACAACGGAATTAACTGCCACCATTTAAAACATAGAGGAGCAAACATAATCTTGATTTTCAACATGGTTTGAAGAACGGGAAGATCTGGGCAGACTGGGCCCTCTGTATCTCTGTGGCCACAGGGGCTGAGACTGAGCAGGGGCTGGTCTCTTCGGTGACGAAGCACTACCTGCTCGCAGGGTCACCAGCGTCCACTCCTTTATGCTGTCTGCCTGGTCTCTGTGTACATCTTAGTTTGCAGTGTCTGGTCTACGGGAATGTCTTTTGGATTATGACAGGTCTAGTTAGGATTCCAAAGTGGATATAGTATAGATAGCTTAGAGGTGGTAGCCTCCCGACTACCCCTCCCCCCCGCCAATTCATATCCCATCGCTGAATTACCATCTCCTATCTGGCAGTAGTCTACACAGGAGTTCCCAACTCATTGTCAAAGTTACACTTCATAGACACATGCTAAGTGGTTTGGAAACAAACGCAGAGAATGTCAAGTTCTTCAGGTAAGCAGAGGCTCCAGTATGAATGAATACCAAGATGCTGGGCGACAGAGGGAAAGAAGAGCAGCTAAAGTCTAAATCCAGCTGCAGAGTCTAAATCCAGCACGACTTCCACAGCGTAGAGCAAACCTCACAATTCTGGGGAAGAAGGGAAAACTGAGGAAAGGAAGAAAAGTCATCAGGAACCACCTTAATCTGAGACAAGAAGAGAGAATTAGCAAAAAAGAAGAGAGAGAAATAGGGGTGACCAAAAGTATTAGGTGTGTGTGTGTGTTAGGGGCTCTATCTTCTCAGAGAAGCCTTGAACAAGGTCTTGGGCTAAGGAGACAGAGGTGACAGTTACAGAGATTACAGGTATTACCAATATAATTTTTTTCTTATAAAAATTAAATGGACTGATGGGTAAGATGCTACAACATGTGCTCTTTCTTGACACCAGACTCGTAACAACTAAATGCTGTGACTAGGTGGTAACTTTTCTCCCAAACATTTCCCTCAAAGCATCACAATTTTTAATTGTGTTCTGAAGTTATGGATTTCTAAAGGGCTGAATAGTGTGATTAGCAAAACTTTATTATGTATACATGAACTACTGTTAGGTGCTGGGAAATTAACTTCAAATAGAATTAATCTCAAGCGAAAAAAAACAATTGTTAAACAATATAATTGTTAAAGTGTGTGGCAAATACATATTAAGACAACATTTCTAAAACTGATATGATAGGAGCATAACATGAATCTTTACTTAACACATCTTGTAGTTACCAATTTGAAAAATTGTGGATAACTACACGAAAACCAACTTTAAATTTTGAAAGTACAATAAGACTATATATATAGGCTTTCACATTTTAAAGATTTGATTGATTGTGCAACATGCATATATATACACGAATGTGAGTCTTTGGTAATTTTGATGATTTAGGAAATTAATCTCAAATAAAAATGATTTGAAATGGTTAAAGTATGTTGTAAGTATTAATATAAGCATATTTAAAATAATTGATATGATAGAATCATAATATGGAAATCCTTACTTAAAATGTCTTAGTATAGTCTACCAATTAGAAATAATATGTGTATTACTATGCAAAGATCAACGTTAAATTTTAAAAGTAGAGTAAAACAACATATCTTTGGTAATTTTAGTGATTAATGCTTTAATTAAGAGATGAGGTGCATGCAGACATATGCAATAAACTGACATAATTCATCATATTGAAAAGAATAACATGATGAATGTATGTGTATATTGTAAATTATACAACACACATGCAAATCATATACTCATTATCACACAGAGACACTATTTTTCCTACAGTCAAAACGCAACAAATCTTCGAGTATTACTCAATCTACCGCATGACTGTTTAGGAACAAAGTAGCTCGCAGCATCTTTTGCAGACTGGTAATTTAAACTGAGAAACTCCAGTTAATGGGAAGGGAGAACAGTCATTTTCAGTGGTTACATCTCTGTTGCTGCCAAACTGGAAACAAGTCTCTGTATTATGCCTCTATTGTGTACTGGTGTCATTTTAAATAGAAGTCTAGGCACTAGACTAGATTTTAATAAGGCCTTTAAATTCACTGCCAAATTTATCTTTATTTATTTATTTATGTTGAACAGTGAACACATTGATTATTGACTAGCTGGAAAAATAGCAACACTGGCCCAGACACAGTTTCTCAATGAAAGAGTAATTACTTAAATATACAACTCTTCTAGAGATTGATTTGTCTTTGAATGGAGTGTCCTAAAACAAAGACAATTTCAGCATGAATATATCTGGTGGTTGGAAGTAGCCAGTAAACACTGATGTGTGTGCCTGCTAGGGGAGGGCCAGCTCGTTCCCCAAACCTGGACCCGGGCAGAGAGGGCTGAAGTGAAGAAGCTCTGAGTTATTTATAAACAGCTACTTACCACACAGTCAGGCTAAGCTTCTCTACTTTAAAGCAACTTAAGACACACTGTTAATTAGTCTCTCTGACTGAACTCAGTGGAAAATAAATGAGCTTGAAAAAAATATATGAAAGTTAAAATAACTAGGGGAGGATCAAAGTGCCTTGGAATTCTTATACCCATTCATAGAATAACAATGTTGCTCTCAAAGGGAATGGCATATATATGAACATGTTAAATGACATAAACAACACATACATCTACATCAATTTTTCTGATCATTTTAAACATTAATTTGGGTAAAAAAAACTTTTAGTGGTGGGAAGACATTGGGGATGTTCCAACTTTATAGGTGATGTTGAATCAGCATATAGGAATCAAAGAGAGGAGTCCTTTTAAAATTGGCATATTCTTGTATGCATTATAATTCTCATTCTTAAACCTAAAGAAAAATATTTATAAGATCTCCTGTTGTATGAATCAAATATAATAGCTTCAGGGATGACTTAGTTTTCTCATCTGGGATAAGATGACAATATCCTTATTAATTAATATATTATCATTACAGGCTCGGTGCCTGTGACTCAATGGGCTAAGGCGCCAGCCACGTACACCTGAGCTGGCGGGTTCGAATCCAGCCCCAGGGCCGGCCAAACAACAATGACAGCTGCAACCAAAAAATGGCCGGGCGTTGTGGCGGGTGCCTACAGTCCCAGCTACTTGGGAGGTGGAGGCAAGAGACTCGCTTGAGCCCAGGAATTGGAGGTTGCTTTGAGCTGTGTGTGATCTGTGATGCCACAGCACTCTACCCAGGGTGACAGCTTGAGGCTCTGTCTCAAAAAAAAAAAAAAAAAATATATATATATATATAATCATTACAAAGTTTTTATAACATTTAAAGATTTCTTTGAAATGAAAAGTATATTTTATTTTTTAATCAATTCTGTCTCCCAGAAAGGTGTTTAAGGCTCTATAAAGTACCTTGCATTTTCTTATTGCTGACAGTTCTTGAAACCACGCTTGAATGCTTTCTTTATCCTTTGGTGAACAAATGAAAGATCATATGCGAAAAGACTACCCTCTCTCTATTTCTTGCTTTGTAATTAAGGCATCTTAATTCATTTCCTCATGCTTGTCATAAAAGCAAACTACTGAGATTCAAACACTGAGGCAATTTTGACGCCTATGGTTATACAAACACATATGATCAGAATTTTCCCTAATCATGGATCTGAAAAAGTAGCAAGACTCTTTTAAATAAAATGACTAATGTCTGGAAGGTTAAAGTGAAATATTTTGCCTTAATATATATAAATCATCCATAATTAAAAAAAACCACATACATTTGGTTAACTATCCTTTAATACAAATCAGGTAAATGAATTAGGAACAAATTTCCTCCAAATCAATGTATATTTTGAGAGTCTGAGAATTTCAGATTTTTTTTTTTTGCTATTGTTGCTTAAAGATAAAAATACTGCACAGATGACTAAAAACCCAAGTTAAATACTTTCCAGAGCACAAAGAAGTACACTAATAGGTTTCTGTCATATTTTGAATAAATATTTAGAATTTCTTAGCTGTTTCCTATATATGAAAAGGTACCAGGTCTGCTACTGGGTCAAAATATTGTAATTGAATTTACTTGTAGCCAGTTAGATAATTTTTCAGATACATTTTGAAGATATTTAAAAAAATGTTTTTAAATGATACCTTATGAACATAGATTGGCAAAAAGAAAATATTACATCCTCCTTTAAACTTCTCTCTTTCTCAACTTATGTATTTATTTTGTTGAAATATTTAAAGGAAATTCCAGGCACTAAGTCATTCTACCCCTACATATTTTTGTATGTATTTAAAAAAAAAAAAGACATTTTTTTAAATAACATAATTTCAGACATTGTCTGAAAGTGCATTGTCGTGCTTAACAAAATTAACAGCAATGTCTATGTGTTAAGAATTCATAATAATTCATATTTAACTTTCAACGATTGTCTTGAAAATGTATTTTCTGTAGTCTGATGAAATCAAGGTGCAACAAGGTCAACTACATTTGCTTGTAACTCAAGTTTCTTTCCTCTCTTCCCTTGTTAATTGTCATGCCTCTGCCTCATTGAAGAAACTGCTTTGACTTCTTTTTAACTTGAATCTGGGATGTCACTGTTGAAGAAAGTACAATACTGGACTGACACACTGAAACCTGCCAAACTTTTCAAATTTATTTTTTGGCTATAGAGAAGCGAAGGGAAACCCTGAGAAGCTTCTGTCTACTTAATGACCTAAAAAATTTCCAACGTTCCCTTAAACACATCTACCCTTCATGTTAAGAGTCTAAAACCGCATTAATCATTCACAAAATTTTGTGTTTTACAGTATTACTTTGATACATTGCAGTTTGTGAAATAGTTTTTATTTAATTAGTGTTAAATATTTATGCAAAAACTAAACAATATCAACTAGGCAAGTAAATTTAGTCAAGTTTATACATACCTTTTTTAGAATGTATAAAGAAATAATTTATTAAAAACAATTCAATATGCCATGTCTCTTAGCTTTTGTTTTTGTCCTTACTTTTTAGGGATCATTTAATCAGACAGGTGAGTTTTCATTAAATTTAATAATAAACCAGTTCATGGTACTGCCTTTTAAAACGTCTTGCTATGCACTTTAAAGACAGATATATTGAAAACGTAGAGGATTATAAAATGCTGTTAAGAAAAGAGAAAATGAAAACTTTAACATTTCTTCATGGCATTTGTGTTAAATAAAAATATAAATTAACATATATAAGATTGGCTTAGTCTTTCTTTGTCACAGCTTTAGCTAATAAAACCTCAGAAAGATCAGTGGCATCGTTCTTGAAAATCCAAAATATGAATGACTTTAAATGGAACCATATGAAGTGAACAACAGTAAAGTAATCGTAGATGAAATTACCAATCTTCAATGAAATAAATTCAAAATGAAAAGGATGAAGGGCAATTAAGTACCTATTTTGACAATTCGAAGTGGTCAAGTTTTTGAAAGTATGACATAGGAACCTTAAACTATCTATAGATGAGTGATAAATGAGGCATTTTGTGTCATTACATTCCCATAAATCACTTTCTTTAACTGCTGACGGCTTTTATCAGATCTAACCTTTTCAAGCTTCTATTAGAGTGCTAACATTTTCAACTTTGACACATGTGCAGTTTACAAATTCTGCAGCTGATTAACTCTGGACAGAAGCTCACTGGCATCATTGTCTTCAAGTTGGGTGAAAGCCTTAGGGTCTCAAAAACTCAGACACTTACATTACAGTACAAAAATCTCAATTAATGTAAGGGGTTGGGTTTTAGAGTTGCCAGGTATTTGCTTTTTGCTGGGAAATAAATATGAGGAAGACTGAATTTTCCATGAAGCAGGTGAGCTAGGAAGTCATACTAAGAAATTATAAAGGAATTAGAAAGGAAAAGCCTGGATGACAGGGGTTAATTTCTAATCAAGTGTATCTTTTTGCCTCAAAATAATTGTTTTTGACAATCAAGACATATTATCCAAAAAAATGATTGCTAAACCATAGTTTTGAGGCAATCAAAACAGAAAATTTAAGATTAATACATTTATGGTATAAAACATAGGTCCCCAAACAAAATATAACTTGAGTGAGGCTTTTATAATGATGAAACCATTTGGGGGATGTTTATGGAGAGATAATGAAACAAACTAAAATATATGGCTTAACTTTCCTATAAATTTTTAACATTCTCAATTAAAGGTTGTATTGCTTAATTCAACTAATCGATTCAGTCAAAGAAAAAAATGAAAATTCTTATTCTGCCTTCTTTTAAAATAGTTGTGTTGAAATTATAAAGACAGAGTATGTAAAAGGTAATGCAATCTGTTGAAGTTCCTAATTGTTAAAATACTGAATCTTCATGCTATGCTTGAAATATTCTAAACATTTATCACAAGGCAAAACTTTAAAATAATCGAGATACTGGTCTATTAATAATATAGAAATAAATAAGGCAATTACATGCAAGCTATACTCTTCTTTCATACTACAGACAAGAAAAGATCAATATTTTTCACAACATTTTTAACTTTAATTGTTCTAATTTCTTAGTGGAGGAGTCAAATACAACAGTTAAACTTGACACTCTGAGGGTTTTGATAATTAACAGGAAATTCTATGGGTAGATATATATAGGTCAGTGTATTTATATAAATAGTATCTACCTAAACACACACGAGTGGATGTGGGTTTGTGAGGACAAAGATATCAAACAAACTTATTTAGAAAATATAATTGACACAGACCTTGAAATAAAGCTAAAGTTTAAAGAAATACTGTCTTTGATAATAATAGTCAGACAGAACAAATCTTGATTCTGGCTGTTGGACCACCAGAAGCCTGCTACTTCAAATAGCATTAGTTTTGATAAGCACTACCAGACATCAAGCCTAAATAATAAAACCTAAAGAGACAGACTCAGGGCACTAAAGTATAAATGTTCACAAAGAACCTCCTGCGGCAGATTGCCTCTTGTTAATAAATGACAAATCTTAGAAAAATAGTGGGGGAAGGACAACGTTTTCCAGCATCTCAACCCACATAGTCTCATAATGTCACCATCTAAGGCCTATCTATGACAAATTAAAAACTTCTTTATTTCACTAATAATGTCACTCATCACAGGAGCTGGGCAGTTACACTTTGACAATTCAGATGTAAATCCTGGGTCGCCTATGGGTATTCATGACAAAGGCATATTTATCATTTAAAACAAAAGGACATGACTTCTTGGTGTTCATATCAAAGACCAGTGATGGATGAGGCCATGCTAATCAAAAGACAGGCTAGAAAGAACACAGATGTTTGCTCCTATGATTAAGAAAAAACTATTCCCTCCCCTAAGACTTTCCCCATAGGAACATTTCAACTGGTCTTAAATTTAAACAGATACCTAGATGTTTAAAATTTTCAGCTGTAACTCTGACCATAAGATGAATACCCGTTTTTTTCCAACCACAAATTATAAAAGTGACGATTCTAGAAACCAAGCAAAGATCCAACTACCAGAAAGTAGCAGTTCCACAGATGTAACCCATAGACAGATTCCCATAATTGGTACTATCCTTCTCAATTGTTATTTGCAATCCAGAAAATGAAGAGGGGGAGAAAAGTCTAACATCTCAAACTTTTATGTATAGCACACTGTGAGCTGAAATCAATGTCTGGAATTAAACAGAGAGCAAAGAGGAAGACATTTTTTACCATATTGGTTTGCGTCCATTGTGCCACTGATTTCCATTCCAAATGCTTTTCAGGTCGAAAAGCATTTAAAAATAATTATCCATATTTTAAGGTTTATTTAAAAGCTTAAAGATAATTAATTCTAATGGTTTTAGCGTTTATCGCCATTTTGGATGTGAGAGAACAAAAATAAGTGGGTCATTAAAAAAAAAAAAAGCAAAGGTATTTAGAGCTGGAGCTATTGATAGCACTTCCTCTCATTCCACTGATGAGGAGCTATCACTAGGACTAGCTAATAGAAATCCAATTTACAAAGCCCAGCTCATTTGAGTGCCTTTCAAGATGTATGGGATTGGTAACCCTTCAGACCTGTAAACAAATGCCTGCTTTTCCAGGGCAGAACTATTTTAATGTTGGTTCCTGGGAAGTCATCATTGCAAGGTCACCTTGAAGAACTGTGGATGGTCGAGGGGTGGAAAAAGCCTACTAGGTGATTTGTTTCCTGCCAATTTTCCTTGCCACTGCTTCAAATCCCAGTGAAGCACACTTGTTGGCAAGCTTTTAATAGAGTGATTGCACGGATAACAAAACTAATTCCCCAAATACAGAATGTTTACGATCTATTCTCTACGTGTTGGCCACCTCCTTGTAAAATTTTGTAACAAATAATCTGTACCTAAAGGTACATTTGGCTAAAATTTCCCATTCTCCCTATATATGATGACTTTAGGGGGTGACTTTTGGGACACCTTGTACATTTTTCTTACCACAGCACACGAATATGAAAGGAAAAGACTACCTTTACAACCACTTGGGTACCTTTGTTTTCCCCTTTGGTAGGATCATCTTCCTCTCAGATGATGGGTACATCAAAATCATACGATTACTCTCAGCACCCATATTATCTACGTTTCTTGTGTGGAAAGTTTGTGTAACATTACATGTATCACTGTTGTTAGACCAGCAAGGGCATTCCATTTTATACTCCGCAGTTCAACCTATACATTTACCTGAGTCTACTTTTTACTTGCCAACGTAGCTATGATAAGTCCTACTTATCATGGCTACGTCCTCTTTTTAAAACGTACACCTGCTGCTTCTTCTTCTTGCACAGAAATAGGTAAGAGTGGGATATTTCAGAGGGCTTAACACTCAATATATTAAGAACTATTTACAGAATCACAAAAATCTTTCACCTTTGGGCCCCTTTATGAAAAATTTACTGGCTGCCCAATATATTTAATATTCAGTAGCATGTGAGAATAATTTTTATGCAACTCTGATAGTTAGAAAGATAGATAACTCAATTATTCGATCATCTATCAAAATATTCAGATGTATAAGAGGCTACTAAAAAGATTGATGACTGAGAAAGTCCACTGATTCTCTAGCCATCATATTCATGCATTTGGCCAGACAACATTTTTCGCTGCCTTCACAAGCAAGCTTCATTACCCATCACTCCACTGAAAAGAGTTTATTATGAGGCTGCCATCTTGGCAAGACTATTATTTAGATGATAAATGCTGAGGGGGAAAAAGTGTATCTACTTTTTTTTTTTTTTTTAAGAAAAAAGATGAGCTTTTCTGACAGATAAAACAAACAGCATCTACATTTCTAATTAACTTAAATTTGGCAGATACAAATATAGGTCAGTTAAAGCTATGATGTTATCTTCTGTCTGAATTTTACCCTTAATTTGTAAAATGTAAATTAACTAATTAGAAGAAAAACAGCATGATTAGTGACAAAAATGCTTCAGCTGGGTCTTTGCTTCCTGACATTTATGATCAACTATAATGAATTATTGCTATTTTAAATAATTGATAGAATATATATTTTTTTCACTACAATGAAAAAAATTTTTACTAAGAATTTATCAAAGAAGGCCAGAAACCTGGTAAACAGCAGAACTTTGTGATGTACTTTCTGGGGAAACGCTGTATATAGAATGCCATAATATTAGAAGCAAGGTGGTTAATTTATGCCTGTGTAGCTAGAGGTGACTTTAGAGGAAAGATGTGCATAGACGTTAAGTCGCTAATAAACCCAGTTAAAAAGATGGTTTCCTGTCTTAAAGAAACAAGCTTTAGACTGGGCGCTACTATAGTTTGTGTTGGACTCAGGACTTAACCCTTTCCCTGTCACTTCAAATGGATTTGCTGTGCGCTCAAGCAATTAGGGAGGGTAGTGATGGGTAGGGGGTTACCATGTAAGATGGAGAATGGTTCGAAAAGAGGAAAGAAAGGTTTGGCTGCTTAAATTTCAGCAGGAAAAGCTGTCACTGTGAAGTAAAATTAATCCATGTAATAGTTAAGTGAAAAGAGGTTTTTAACTATTCCTATGTAGATAAAGATTCTACAATGAGAAGTACATCCACGATGTCGGATATAAATGTCAATGAAAAGTTATATAAAATCCTGAACAGAGAGGGATGCGGGGGAGGGGGGTTAGCCACGCTTTGGCGCAGTGGACTAGGTGTGACTAGGCCTCGGGCAGCCAGAGCAGGATGGGAGCTGTCAGCTCTCACAGCACACAAATTAAGAGGTCCGATCTGTGTAAAGAATGCCTGGGAAACTAGAGCTGAAGCCTGGCTGTACCAGAGACAGAAGCTCCATGTACTCAGTGGGTAATGGGCATTGGTTTCCAGTGACATGACAACATTTGAAACAGTGGAGAAACTAGAAACAGAAATGATTCAAACAAGATGTATGATGTCCATGGTGTTGCTAGAAAGTTCACTGATTACCCCAAACAGGTAAAGAACTAAAACGATTACATACTTCAAAATTCCAGTTCTAATTTTAAGTATGCCACTGCAATACTCATCTTGGACAAAAGTACCTTAATTTCATTTAGTAGACAGTTATCTCGTTTGGAAACAATACCACTGAAACACTTGAATATTCCTTTTCCCAATATTATGACAAACACATAAAACTTTTGACACTTCACAAAGTGTGGTAATGCTTAGAGAATATTATTGTGCTTATTGTATGTTTACTAGCTGTGGAGACAGCAAGAAAATCTTTGTGTATAGACACTTCTCATTGAAAAGAGTATTTTTTTAAAAAAATTTAGGTTAGTACTTTTATTTATATTTTAGACATTTTCTCATAGTACATATTTTTCTTCTCATCTCTATCAGAACATGATACTACATTAAGAAATAATATGGATAACCAGTCAAAGCCCCATTTCACAGTACATAAGTGTAATACAGGATATTAATTTATATATGACAGAAAATTCTTCTGACAGCTTTCTGGCCTCTACTAACTCTTTAGCGTCTTAACACGTGATATACCTATGAGACAATTCAAAAGCTACCTAAGATTTACCTTTATGTACATTAATCTTGCACTTCAGAGGTAATCCTCAAACATTTGAATTCTAGTATTAAACTTGACATACAGACCTCCTCATTTGTTTAGTTTCTCTCTTTCTAGCTATTAACAATCTCTGTTCACATTTATCATTTTGAAATCTAATTTCATTTCTTTTTTTTTAATTAAAAGCATTAACAGTTCCAACTAAGATTTTCAGCGCGATAGCAACTGAAGAAAAAGGGCTAGCCAGATAAATTTAAAAAGCAATCACTTATATCCATTTACATTTTTTAATGTTTAGGATGGGTGTGTTTATCTGTGAAGGAGAAGAAATTCAAGGAGAGAAGTGCAGTGAATGTCAGGTATCTCAACCAAACCTGAGTCCCTCCGTGGTGTAGGAAGGTCAGACCCTTTCAGCATTGTACTAGTGTGTCAGAATACGTCAACAAACATCACACCACAGGAAGAAGAATGACCTTTCAGCTCTTTGTTTGGGCTGCCCATGGAGCTTTGGATGTGGGGGATGCATGAATGGTTTCTCTAACTGCTTGACAAATACAACTCCCAAAGTTTCTTTCAAGTGTGACTATTAAAAGCTGTAGGTTTGTACATTTTGGTACAACTTTCTAAACCCACATGCCTCATGGTGGAAACCGATGTGAAGTTAACTATCGATGCCCCAAATAATCAGACTCAATTCAGCCAGACTAAAACTACTTCATAAATGTTCAAATGTGAGAGATGAAGGGTGGGAGTCAGTAAATTAATTAAGAAAGAATTTTGGTTGCTATAAGAATAATAACGATGGTGAATCAGCCCTCACACTGTATTATCCCTCACACTGTATTATGATGTCATATCACAGCTTGCCTTCTTTCTTTCCCTGTCCATAAAAAGTGGCATTTCTTTATTCTCTCCCTTGGTGAAAAAACACTTCCCTGCACATAATCCCTCCATCAGTCTGCTTCTGGTCCATCACTTGGACTCCTCTTCCACAGCCCAGTTGCCTTTGGTCTTCTTTAAACATCCCAATGAAGTTATCACTAACCTATATTATTTTTTACTCCCAATTCTTTAATAGCATCATTATTGTCACCACCACCAAATACCCTGTAATAAAATATTTTTTACTGATATACTGAACACAGGCAATACTCACCTAAATCTCTAGATTCTGTCTCTATAATCTCTGTAAGCCTATGGACCCCTCCCACTTCCCCTGCCACCACTATAATTTGGTAGCTAATGTATTATTTCAATATAGACAACAGGAACAGCAATAGTATTCTTATCCCCAACTTCTTTTTCCTGTCCCTTGTAAGCACTGCTACCAGAATACCCATCCTAAAGTTAGGTTCTGAGCATATCACCCTTCCATTCAAAAACCTTGACCTAGGCCCTTGACCTCTTCAATTCTCAATTTTCTTATATGAAATGGAGATAAAATACTAGTACCTACCTCAAAGAATTGTTTTGGAGATTGAAGTGGTTCATACATGAAAGTGCTTAAATCAGTGCCTTGAATATGGTTAGTGCTCAATGTTAACTGTTTTTTTGTGATCTACATACATGTTTTGTTTCCCTGTTAGTCTGAATAAAATTCCTTGAAAGCAAGATTAGGTTTTGCTCACCTTCGTATGGTCTGAAATACATAATATGCTATTTCGACACATAGGGAAATCATTAAACATCTACTGAACTTAATGGTTTATCTGCTGATGGATCAGTTTGCTAGAACTTGTTGCGTTAGGAAAATACTCATTACACATTAAAAAAGGGAAAGGCCATTGGAGCTGATCAAACACTTTAGTCTACTGTTTTAAGCTCAATATGGTTTTACACAACTGGCCTATTAATGCACAACTAATGACTTTATTTTCATCACCTCTCTAATCAGTATAGAGTCATCTTAAAGTAACAAAGCTGTTCATCAAGGATGATTAAGATAGTCTTCTGCTTAAATTGATGAGCTTTATGAATTGTAAAAAAAAATATCCTTTTTTTTTACTAAATAAAGAAACTTGGTTTTAACTTTTAGTGTATGATCACTTGTAATAAGACAGCAGGGATGCAATAAGACTAAATTTAACATGGGGAGGTGGTAGTTAGCAAAGTTGCCAGCAACAAATGGAAAGGAACTGGCAAAAAGAAATGCATAAAGAGGAACAAGAAGTGGTTAATCAGATAATTTGCTGGTAGAATCCTGTATGAGAAAACAAGGTGAACCAAACACCAGAAACATTTCAACACCTGTGATTCAGGTAGGACTAGGAGTAAAAATAAGAGAATGGAATTCATACAAATCTTAAGGGTAGACTAAGAAGACAGTGAGCAGCAAAACCACAAGTGAATAAGATTGGCTTTGTTAACGGATAAAAGGAATTCATGGGAGAAATTTAATTTTTTACTACTATAAAAATATGTCTTCCATAGTCAAATAGAAATTAGAAGGAAAGGATGTTAACCACGGTCATCAGATATTTCTGTTTTATGAGGAGGGTATGATCCATGGAAACTCATAGACTTCATGATTCATTTTCCACATTCCGTATATGTGAGATGGGAATCGACACAGGCAAAATATAACCTCATCACCTATACACGACCCATCCCAGGAGCTTCTTAAATGATACCAAACAACAGATAATGCTCAGAAGTGGAGAATTTAGTTCATTATAGGTAGAAAAAGAGAAAAGGTACAACTGCCATGAACTAGACTCTATATTATCAAAAGATTGTCTGCTTTATTTTAATCCAAGAGGCAGAAGAAACCTCAATTGTATATTACAACAGATAACCAAAGAAAGCTGCTTTCTTGACAACCATCGGATTATCTGGCCCTCAGCCTTGAACATACCAAAGCCTTTCATATTTTTGAGTAAAAAGAGGTGACTGAGAAGTCTGACTTCAATCCTCAGAAGTCTGAGAGGAAGAGAGGTAGAACATGTAGGGGTGTGTGTGTGTGAAAGAGAGTGTGAGAGAGAGATATCAAAAGAAAAAAACCTGAACATTTGCATAGTATTCTCTTACAGATTATTCTACTGATTGTTGATGCTCAAGAAAATTTGTTTATGATGATAAGGAAGTCCATAAATTAAATGGCATAAATAAGACTACAAAGTTAATTTTGAACAAGACAAACTGGTCTGCTCAACTATGTTAAAGACCAAAATTGAGAGATTCTTACTTAGAACCAAGATAAATGGAAAAACTAACACAACAGTTTTTAAACACTAGACATCAAGCAATGAAAAACTGAGATTCCTGAGTGATTGGAAAGAAAAAAGGTGAGTTCTTTGATTGGCTCCACTTACTACCTGGAGAAAGTTTCCAGGCTCTGATGTACAAAGGGTGAACACAAGGGAAGCCCAGTGGTCTCTCTGAGTTGAGAAAATGTAGCCAGGAAAAGAAGGACCAAGCAGGAAGAGGTTGCAGGGCAGAATACTGACATGAGAGAACTCCACAGAGAGAGAACTCCGTAAGCCAGCAGTGGATCGGATCTCCCTAGACGATTCAGCAAAATACAGATCAGTGCATCTATGTAAGGATAGGGAAAACTTAATATTATCAATCAATTTCGTGTAATTGACATTTATGGAAAACACCCAACAAAAGCAGAATGGACTTTCTTTTCAAGTGCACATGGAACATGTACAGACTAACCATAGTGTAGGCCATACAACAAATCTCAATAAATTGAAAAGGATTCAGATCTTTTCTCTAACCTCAATGGAATTGAACTAGAAATGGTAAAGGAAAGAAATCTGAAAATTTTCCAAATATTTGGAAATGAAATAGAACACTTCCAAATAGCCTGTGGTTCAATGAAGAAAAAAATTATAGACAATATCTGGAACCAAATAAAAATAAAAATGCAACATGTAAACATTTGTAGCCAGAGCAGTCTTCTGAGGTAAATTTATAGCACTAAAAACTATACTGAAAAAAAAATACAGTTTCAAATCAAAATTTCAGCTTTCTACCATAGAAAACTAGAAAAAGAAGAGCAAACTAAACTGAAATGAGTAGAAAAAAATGAAGTAATTAGAGCATTAACTAATGAAAGAGGAAAAAAAATTAACTAAAAAAAATCAATGAAACAAAAAATCATTTTAGAAGAACAATAAAACTGATAAATCTTTAGGCAGATTAATCTGGAAAATGAGACACAATTATTAATATCAGGAATAAGAAAGAAGATATCTCTATAGATTTAATTAAAGTGACAATAAGGGAATATTTTCATTTTATGCCAATATATCCCACAACTTAGATAAAATGAACAAACTCTCTGAAAGACTCAAAGTACTGAAACTCAGGAGAAAAAAAAGATAACTTAAATCCATATATCTATTAAGAATTTGATTCTGTAGTTAAAAATCTCCAACAAAAAATACCACAAGCCTAGATATTTTAAGTGAGGAATCCTACCAAAAATGAAAGGAAGAAATAATAATAATTCTGCATAAACTTTTCCAAAAAATTAAAGAAAAGGAAGTACTTCCCAACTCACATTATGAGGCCAGCATTACTCTAACACCAAAACCAGGCCAGAACTTTAGCAGGAAAAATAAAACTACAGACCTATAATACTCATGAACATAGAGGTAAAAATTCTTAACAAATTTTAGCAAATCAAATTGAACAAAATACAGTAAAGGGTATTGCTTCATGGCCAAATAGAGGTAATACATTAAAAAATCAATAACTATAATTCATCATATTAACTAATTAAAACATATTTTAATAGATGTTTAAAAAGCATTTAAAAAAAATCCAACATCCATTTATGATAAAAACTCTCAGCAAATGAAGAATAGAAGTAAGCTTCCTCAACCTGAAAAAGGCATTACAAGAGACAATGATTCTGTAACAACTGGATTTCCTTTCATAAGAAAATGAACTTTAATTTGTACAACAAACCATTTACAAAAATTAACTGAAAATGGATGCTGAACTTAAATGTAAAGTTATAAATTCTTTACAAGAAAAAATAGGGAGAAACTATTAGTGATTTTTTTTTAAGATCTCTAAGGATTTCTTAGATGTTATATCAATAGCATGCCAATAAAATTGATAAATTAGACTTTACAACATGAAAAACTTCTGATCTTGAACTAGAAGATAAGGTACAAACTGAGAGGAAATAATTGTACTTGCTAATCACATATTTGATAAATAATTTATATCCAGAATATTGGAAATAAAAAAGCCTTGCCAACGGCTCGGCGCCTGTGGCTCAGTGGGCTAAGGCACCAGCCACGTACACCTGAGCTGGCGGGTTCGAATCCAGCCCGGGCCCGCCAAACAACAATGAAAGCTGCAACCAAAAAATGGCCGGGTGTTGTCGCGGGCGCCTGTGGTCCCAGCTACTTGGGAGGCTGAGGCAAGAGTCTCGCTGCCCAGGAATTGGAGGTTGCTGTGAGCTGTGATGCCACAGCATTCTATCCAGGGTGACAGCTTTAGGCTCTGTCTCAAAAAAAAAAAAAAAAAAAAAAGCCTTGCCAAAACTCAGTAAGAAAGCAACTCAGTTCTATTCAAATTGTTGCAAAAGGCATGAAGTCATTCGTCTTCAGGACTGAGCAGTTTGCATGGTAAACATAAACCACTAACTGATGAGCACGCAGGAGCAGGATGTAAACGTAATGGAAAGGGGGGGGCTGCGGTATCAGGGCAGAGGGTTTGGCCAAAAATCTACCCACCTGTGCAATGAGCACTATCTGAGTGATGGGCACACTTAGAACTATGACTTGAGTTTTATAAAAGTGATCCACATAACCAAAAGTATTTGTACCCCCATGATTTTTTGAAATAATATTACAATAAAAATGAAAGCAACTCAGTTAAAAAATGAAGCAAAGATTTGAATAGAAATTTCTCCAAAGGGAACAAATCAGAAGTAAATGTGTATATGAAAAGATTCTCAATATAATTTGTCATTATGGAAATAAAAATTAAAATCATATCGAGACACTTTTATACAAGTATTACAAAAGGTAAAGTTAAAAAGACCGACCACACCAGTGACAGGATGGATGGGAAGTAATGAGACTATAACACACTGCTGGTAAG
Source organism: Arctocebus calabarensis (assembly GCA_963573935.1). Lineage (NCBI taxonomy): Eukaryota > Metazoa > Chordata > Mammalia > Primates > Lorisidae > Arctocebus > Arctocebus calabarensis. Next base: position 27,977 of record CAUYON010081916.1, read on the forward strand.
AATTTAAAAATGTGGGTGGTGCCTGTGGCTGGCCCCACATACTGAGGGTGGCAGGTTCAAACCTAGCCCCGGCCAAACTGCAAGAACAACAACAACAAAAAAAGACAGCTGGACGTTGTCGCGGGCGCCTGTAGTCCCAGCTACTCGGGAGGCTGAGGCAAGAGAATCGCCTAAGCCCAAGAGCTAGAGGTTGCTGTGACCTGTGACGCCACGGCACTCTACCCAGGGTGACAAAGTAAGACTTTGTCTCAAAAAAAAAAAAAAATAATAAGAATTTAAAAATGGGATAAATAGTTAGGAAAACAGTTTAATCATTTCATAAAAAGGTAAAAATATAGGGGCGGCACCTATGGCTCAAAGGATTAGAGTGCTGGCCCCATTTGCCAGAGGTGGTGGGTTCAAACCCAACCCCGGCCAAAAACTGCCAAAAAAAAAAAAAAGCTAAAAATATACCTACCATAAAAGTCCCAACCATTTCATTGATTAATGAAATAAAATTAACATTTCTACATATTTCTATATTTCTACATTCCTAGCAGCTTTATTAGTAATAGCCAGAACTAAAAAATGTTCATCAACAGGTGAATGGATAAACAAACAGTGATACAGCTATGCAACTGAATACGTCTCAGCAAAAGAGAGAGAGAAAAAAAGGAATGAATTATTACTGTATTCAAAAACAGAAATGAATCTTGAAATAATTATGCTGAATAAAAAAAAGCCAGACAAAAATTATGTGCTGTATGGTTATGATTCCCTTTATACAAAATACTAAAAAACGTTAGAACAATACTAGAAGATACAACAGTGACAGCAAGCAGATCAGTGGTCGACTAGGTGCAGGGAGAACTGAGTGGGTTAGGAGGGAAGATTATAAGGGCACAGAAGGGGCATGAGGATCTTGGGGTGCTAGGTATACTCACTATCTCTATCATGGTGATAATTTTATGGGTTCATACAAAATTTACTAAGTCATACTCTTTAAATCCAAACTTATTATAAGTCAATTATACCTCAATAAAGCTATTTATTTATTTAAAAACAGAATCTTACTCTGTAGCCCTGGGTAGAGTTCTATGGCATGATCTTAGCTCATAACAACCTCAAACTCTTGGGCTCAGGTGGTCTTCTTGCCTCAGCCTCCTGAATAGCTGGGACGACAGGCGCCTGCCATGACACCTGGCTAGTTGTTCTGTTTTTAGTAGAGCCAAGGTCTTATTCTTGATCACAGTGGTCTCCAACTCCTGAGCTCAGGCAATCCACCCACCTTGGCCTCCCAGAGTGCTAGGATTACAGACATGAGGCACTGTGCCTGGCCTCTTACTAAAACTATTTAAAAAACCATTATTATTTATTAAAACTCATACTTGACTTTGCAACACACTGCAATTCAGAATGCCATGTAAAATAGAAATTGTATTTAAAATAAAAACTTACATTTCTTAACAAATATTCTATGGTCCATTTTTCTGATCAGATTGACCTTTAGACAATTCAGATTTAGTGAGTCTACATCACGTACAAAAGAACTCCATGATTTTGTGGATCTGAATTCCAACAATTTAGAGGTTTACTATAGTCAGGGTATATAGGTATACAAAAGGCTTTTATACTGATCCTACATGCATGTATATTGAATACTGAATAAGGGCTCCTGAGAGAGCTACAGTAACAGAGAACTGCCCCATTTTCTCCAACCTTCATAAAGTTGAGTATATGAAATGCATAGGCTTTTAGCTTTAGCTCAGCAAACACACTAACTGACAGAGTAGTAGACTCTTCCAACATGAATCTGCCTTATGGAGTAGAAAGACTTTAAATGTGGAGTTCAGAGGGAAACTTGGTTTGGGGATCTGGGTGCTGCTCTTATAATCAACTGCCTCAGAGGCAAAGGCTGAGTCTCTACTGACGAACACAGGGCCTGAAAATATTTGCTGACCTGAACCTGTATTTCTTAATAAAGCCATTTTTTTTTTCATTAAGTCTCTGTTTGGAAGCAGATAGGCTAGGAAAGCTAGGGCTAGCTAGAAATCAAGCCTAGGTAAAGAAGTTGACTTCAATGTTAGATGCAAATTAGTATCATCACAGTTTTCAAAACAAAACAAAAACTCCCAAAGTCCAGACCCCATCAAACATCCGTCAAGTCAGTTTTCCAAGGATAAAGTCAACGTCAATATTTTAAAAAATAATATCCGTGTGATTTTAACAATGAAATTTGAGAATCACTGCCAATCCTCATACCCCAAGCCATTTCAGCATCCATTTCAATCTGATCTCCATTATGTTAGAATTGGTCTCAGAAATAGATTCTGTATCTTTGGGTTCCTGACACTCACTGCTCTTCGACCTCATGTCCTATTGGTAAATAAACTCTCTTTTAATCTTCCCTCACCCTTTCTGGACAATCATAATGGTGTACTCTCATTCCTAGGACGGCCACTCAATCCTTTACTTAGTTTGGTTAAAGGTAACATTTTTGATTCCTATGTGATTCAGCTTATCTTTACCACAGTGGGTAAGAGGAGCGGCATTCTCTCAACAATTCTTTGGTCTCCTAGATTTGTAAAAATGGTCAATATCCCCCTTTATAAGAACCCTATATGTGCTTAATGACAATAATCCTTTAGATGTCTTTCTACCCTGAGAAATTGTGGTACAGTGACTTCCTTTTATAGATCTGTTTTCTTTGCCTTCAATCCTTTGATTTAACTCATTCCATTTTCTCAACAACTGTATCTTAATTGCAAATATCACTCTAAAGGCCTAAGACAACATTTCTATTCTTTACTCAGTTTTGTATTTAAAGTCCTTTTTAAAAACAATGAACAATGGCAGAAAAATATGAATTCTTTGCTTAGAAAAATCTTATTATTTATTCACATTCCAGATATAAAAGAGAAGGAACTTAATCATTATGAGAAATTATTCTTACAAAAGTACCATAGACACAGAAAACACTTTCCTCATCCTTATCAAATATTTTGAGGTTATTCCAGTTAATAACAGTGTCAAGTATTGGTCTGGAACAACAGGAAATCCATATCTTACAACCAACTCCACTATCAGAGATGGAAAGGCAAATTATTATATTTCACCTTTACAGAAGCCCTCTCCAGTGCATTTGCTAATTATTAGTCAATCTGTCTCTTGTTGCTGCTGACTACTTGTTAGTATACCGCAGCAGTGCCTTCCAAGGCTGCTATAATTGAAGGTTTGCAAGAGCTTCTATTGCTGGGGCACATACTCCAACCTAAGACAGATGTGATCAGCCTTGCTTTTAACAAGACTGAAATAACTGGAAATCTGTGATTTGGCTAATTGCAGGCTTCCTGAAAGTATCTTAATACAGGAAAAACTTTGGCCATCCTCTGAAAAAATACTTTCCTGAACCCAGCTTGGTAGCCCCGCTCTAAATGCCTTGCTTTCCAGGTTATTATAGACCAGAGAAAGCAATTGGGAGATCCATTGAGTAAATAACTGATCTTTAAAAATACTTAGAGGTGAGAAGGAAAGTCAAATCAATCCTTGTGGCAGAAGGTATTAGATTAGCATTGCCTCTAGGAGAACAGACTCTCTGGAGCCAAGGGTTCAAACATATGACAGAATTCAGCTCTCCATCTTTCCAGTGGTACACAGATGTGATCAAGACCATATATCCTCTAGGGCTCATCACTCCTCATGTAAGAAATGGCCTTGGAAGATTCACATACTTGCTTCCTCTGGTACTGTCCTTTAGATCCGATCAAGAAGGGTCCGTGCTGTGGACTCAAGATTTAGAGTTCTCTTCTCTGGCCCCATTTTATATTGTATCCTAATCCATGGGGTGAGGGGCTTATGGGGGGAAGGGAACATCCCCACGTAATGCGTGTGGCCTTACTCCATGTGCCAGAGACCTCAGACTGATAGATCTAATTTAATAGGCGAAGTTCACCCACCTGATAAAAAGGCAGACCAAAAGAGTATGCTCTTCTGGCTTAAGGGCTGTGGTGTGTGGCAACATTCATGGAGCTTAGATATGCAGGTGGAACTGTGTTTCACACATTTCCAGGTACAGGACAGAGCCAAGGGTGAGAAGAGAAAGATGGCAGGCTGTGGGAAGGGGCTACCTCTCTGCCTTGACATGTTATCCAGGATTTCTTTTCTTTTTTTTTGCAGTTTTTGGCTGGGGTTGGGTTTGAACCCACCACCTCTGGCATATGGGGCCAGCGCCCCTACTCACTGAGCCACAGGCACCGCCCTCTTTTTTTTTTTGGTGGGACAGAGTCTCATCAAACTCTGCTTTGTTTCCCTCGGTAGAGTGCTGTGACAATATAACTCACAGCAACCTCTAACTCTTGGGCTCAAGGGATTCTCTTGTCTGAGTCTCCTGAGTAGCTGGGACTATAGGCACCCCCCACAATGCCTGGCTATTTTTTTTAGAGATGGGGTCTCACACTTGCTCAGGCTGGTCTCGAACCTGTGAGCTCAGGCAATCCACCCACCTCAGCTTCCCAGAGTACTAGGCTTCCAGGCGCGAGTCACTGTGTCCGGCCCTATCCAGGAATTCTTAATGCAAACGTGAACTTTCAGGTCTTCTTGTAGAGTAAAATATATTCTCTTTAATGTCTGTTAAATCAATATATAACTTTAGATTGTTAGATACATGGTACCTAGGTCTCCATTTGTACTCTTGCTCTAGGCCCAGTGTCATGTACCCTATAAAGAAACTAGAAAATTGTCCTTTGCTCATAATTTTCAAGGTTATTCCATGTCAAATTTCACATGAAAGAACTGGGTAAAAGTTTTAAAGCAACTCATCAATATAAGATTATAGATATTTATCTAAAAAGAGTTATGAAATATATTTGCCATTTATTTCTTAGTTTCTATTTTAAAATTCTTTATGTGGAGTACACTCACGCTATATTTCATGAAATAGATATGAAAATGCCTAGATGTCAAAAATGTTTATCAAAGTTTGAGATATTTTTCTCGCTGTCCGTAGAGTGGAATTCCCAATGAAAAAATTTTGGCTGTCTTGTAGTTTATTTCTTTATTTTTTTATAAATAAATATTACACTTCATTAAATGCAAAGACAATGTTCTTTTTTTTTTTTTGAGACAGAGCCTCAAGCTGTCACCCTGGATAGAGTGTTTTGGCATCACGGCTCACAGCAACCTCCAATTCCTGGGCTCAAGCGAGTCTCCTGTCTCCGCCTCCCAAGTAGCCAGGACCACAGGCGCCTGCCACAACGCCCGGCCATTTTTTGGTTGCAGCCGTCATTGTTGTTTGGCTGGCCCGGGCTGGATTTGAACCCACCAGCTCAGGTGTACGTGGCTGGCGCCTTAGCCCGTTAAGCCACAGGCACTGAGCCAAAGACAATATTCTAAGTAATAGAACAAAATGAATAAAATTCTTTGGCTAACATTGCACATATATTGCAGAAATCAGTGCATTTTTCTTAAGCATGTTTTAACCTTCATTTAGTTCATAGTAAAATATAAGAAGCTTTAAGTATCTCCAATGACATTCAGCAGTTTAAACTATCAACAGTTTGTTTAAGAGGACATGGTAGTAATGTCCCACCTTCTTTTCTGTGCTTACCTACTCATGATCAACACATGGAAGGATGTGAAAATACGAATGTGAGCTACATGTTGCCCTGCACCTCGGTGAAGTAGCCAGCTGGGAGTTTTCAAAGCAGAAAGATACTGATGTGACCTCTGGTGTTAAAAGACACTGTGCTATTGCCCAGAAGTGACGTAAAAAGCAAGCAATCCACAAGAAATACAGAACACGGTTTGGCGTCTGGAGCACAGTGGTTACAGTGCCAGCCACATACACCAAAGGTGGTGGGTTCGAACCCGGCCCAGGCCAGCTAAACAACTACAACAAAAAATAGCTGGGCGTTGTGGCAGGCGCCTGCAGTCCCAGCTACTTGGGAGACTGAGGCAAGAGAATCTCTTAAGCCCCAAAGTTTGTGGTTGCTTTGAGCTGTGATGGTACAGCACTCTACTGAGGGCGACATAGTGACATTCTGTCTAAAAAAAAACAAGAAATATGGAATAGAAACCAGCAAGACAAGGCCAGCTTGTGTTGTATTTGTTTATTTACCCAGTTTAAAGAAACCAAACGAAAGCCTCGCACACATCCCCACACAGTAGCTCTCGGTCACACAGCTCGCTGCTTTGTCATTTTGTGGCAGTGACACCCTCAGCACTGGCATCTAACGCCCTTTCCACTTGAGGCTGGCGCACTGCACCGTCTCTGTGAGGCCCATACTGCATAGACCATTCCACGGCTGGAATCTAGAGGGGATTTTAAGAAAAAAGGTATTCACTAATTCTATCATCTTTTCCTTCTTCAAGAGGTGGGACACGTCCAGAGGGCAGCATGGTTGCCAAATAAACTGCTATCCCTCCTCACAGCAAGAGAAAACGTGAGACATTAGGAGGTATTAGGTATTAGGGAAAATTTGTAAACGAGGTACGGGTACGTAGAGTCATGGTGAAGAATGTCTGCTCTGCCCTCAATAGCCGGGAAAGAACACAGAACAAACCTAAGCCCAAAATCTCCAAACCTGCAAACCAAAAATTATGTTTTTAACAATTCTGACCTAAACAATAGTGTATTTTCTTCCCTTTGCTCGGTTTCCAGCCTATCAGGACTCATTTTTCCAGGCTGCGATTTTGCTGTCCTAAATATAGATTACTCTGAGATAGGAACTAATGGGTTCCCCTGCAACTGTGGTCTATGAGTGCACCACAAATTTATATAGATGTATAAACAGAGTCCCCATCCTTAGATGTGCCATCCCATCTTTAAATTATAGACTTGAATAGACTTTCCTCAATCTCTAACAAAGTCAAGGAGTCTTAGCATAATAGCATCTCACAACTGCTCTAAATTTTTCTCTTTAAGACAGAAAGCTCAACTATTTTATTTTGCGATCTCAAAGATGTTTCTGTGAACCTCAATCAAAATGGAAAATCGAGACCCATTTGTTCCTATGCAGCCTCCGCTGAGCCACAGCTCCAAAGTCTAAGGAGAAACCATACAGGACAAGTGCTGATGCTTCCCATGGCCAGACAGATACATTTCTTTCTTTCTTTTTTTTTTTTTCCTTGAGGCAGAGCCTCAGCTGTCACCCTGGATAGAGTGCTGTGATATCACAGCTCACAGCAACCTCCACTTCCTGGGCTCAAGCGAGTCTCCTGCCTCCGCCTCCCAAGTAGCTGGGACTACAGGCACCCGCCACAACACCTGGTCATTTTTTGGTTGCAGCTGTCATTGTTGTTTAGTGGGCCCGGGCTGGATTCGAACCCGCCAGCTCAGGTATATGTGGCTGGCGCCTCAGCCCGTTGAGTCACAGGCGCTGAGCCAGGCAGATACATTTCTGTTTTTAAGTCCAACTTTTCTATGTCTGGAACTATCCTGCGGTCAGCAGGTAATAGCTGGGTTTGGGGGCTTATACTTGTTTCTTCTGCTTCCCTCAAAGGTCTACATGTTTAGACATGTAGGTATGGTGGTCTCACAGGCAATACGTAATAATGTTTTGAACTAACCTTCTTCCCATGTTTAGTAATGGGCAAGATGCACGGAACCTGATTGGCAGATCCTTGGCTGCTGTCTCTGCGGAGGCTTTTGCTACTGATGTATCTGCAATCAGGGGCAAAGCTCTGCGTCGGGGGCATGACCCCATCAAGGTAACTAAGACAGGTTTTCAGGACTTGGGGTGTGGGAGTTGCTGTGATGAAGATTCTCCTGGTGATCACGTTCTACAATCTGGCCTTGTTGGCCTAAAAGGCGTGGGAGCCCTGGGGGAACTCAGGTTTGTCTTCATCAGAGCAGATTTCCTCTTGGCTGGTCTGTTAAAGGATCCAACTGGTCTTGAATGAGACCTTCTTCATCTGCAGTGGGTTTGAGGTAGAGGGTTGGGACTTGGGACATCTCCATTTTGGTCGATGCACAGCTGATGTGTCCACACCCACAGAAGCTTCAGGGGCCAAGAGCATAGGGTTTGAAATGAGAAAGTGTACAGTCTTCTAAAAGTCTGTGCTAGTTAGAGATTCTTCCTCACAGTCTGTCTCATCCTGAGAAAGGTCTTCAGGGATCAGAAAGGGTGGAAGGGGCCCAGAACCCCGTTCACAGAGACTAGCCCTGGAGGAAGAGAAGGGGGGTTTTCACTGTGGTAAGTGGAGGGGTCGAAGTACAAACTCCATTCAGTGAGAGTTTCTTAAAACCACAGACAACTTGATCTTATCATGTGGTCCTGAGTTTTCACTGGAGGGAATCCTGAGAAGGGGCAAGCTGCACTTTTGAGATGGACCATTTTCTATTCATCAGAACAGAATGGCCACTCGATGTCAGGTGCTCCTGAGCTATAGAGTTCAGCTTGTAGGCCATGGTTACTGGGACAGTACTTAAAATTGTTTATAAGGGCACAGTAAATTCCCCCGCAGGTCTTCAGGCTGCCTGTGGCTTAGCCATCCTGTACAAATCCAGGTATTAATGGGGCTCTAATGTCCCGAGCAGCATCTCCTTCTGTGGACATTGTGCCTTTTTCTGGGATGTCTCCAAAGTTCTGAGGCCCAGGGATTTTTAAATCAACCAATAGCTTTCATTCCGCAGGAGGTGGGGTAGCTGCCCCAGGGGGGCCTCCCGACATGTCTGTCCTGGCCGGCTCAGCACTCCTGGTGGACACCACGTAGGGCCCTCGCTGCTCTCCTGCTCCCACTCTAGTCTCACACTCAACAGCCCTCTGACTGCCATCTGTACTGTGGTTTAATGTCACATGGCTTACATAATCCTCAACAGTTGATTCCAAACATTGTTGTCTATCAGGCATCAATAAATTCATTCATATATTCACTCCTTCAATAAATATCTACTATCACCTATTATGTGCCAGCTTTCTGGACAGTCCAAGAAGGATAAAATCAGTAGATAAGATAGAACTTATCATTAATTTGAGGAGGTTGACAAGTAAGTAATTATAGAATTTGACAAATGCTATGAAATTACTAGTAGAACCCAAGAGGTACATCAAACCCAGTTTTGGAATTCAGGAAGGTTTCCCAAAGAGATGTCAGTCAAGATGAGCATTGAAATTAGCTAAGTAGTTTATCTGGTAAAGAAGATAATTAAAAATATCTAATCAGACGACTTCTAAAAACCGTGAGACAACGATACATGAGAAAAATAGAAAAATTAGTGGGGTGTGATGGGTGCCTGTAGTCCCAGCTACTCAGGAGGCTGAGGCAAAAGGTTTTCTTGAACCCAGAAGTTTGAGGTTGCTATGAGTTAGGCTTGATGCCATGGCACTCTAGCCTGGGCAACAGAGTGAGACTCTATCTCAAAAAAAAAAAAAAAGTGCATTTTGTTTTAAATAGATGCCTCTAATGATAGGGTGCCAGCATGTGACCAGAATGGCAGATGGAGAGGCTGAACTTGCATTTACCAAGTCCATGATCTTGACAGTGTCTGCTGGGTACTGTTCATGTGTCTTCCAGCTTTTTCTGTCATTCAGGGTCACTCTATATTTTCATTCATTTCAAATTGACCCACTTTATCTCCAGCTACCACAGGTAAGCACAAGATGTCTGTTTTGAAAGGCCACCCATTACATATGTATTGGTGTCTTTTTCTGTCATCATTTGAATATAAAAATACTATGTATATTTAGTAACATAGGTCAAACTATTAAAGAATTCACCTTTTGATTAGAGAAGTGGAATAAGAAGGGAGTTTTTTGGTATTGATTTCATAAGAAAATGTGCTTTCTGGGAGCCCTACACAATGTGGGGCTATATTTATAGTCCAAGTACTGCTTCTCAGAAACATTCATTATTTCCTTTAACTCCACAGTACAAACTAGAGTGTTGAGAAGTTATTTAATCAAGGTTCACTTATGGCATGGGGGCCTGCTTGTAGGAAAGAAAGCTTTAAGTTTCTCAATATCTCTGATTAGGGGGAAAGAGACTTCTTTGCAAAATTTTAATTTTGTCAAGATGAATTAACCTGAGTAAGAATATCAATTTACTATAAAAGAGAACTCTTACATAAATGTTAATCTAAAAATTGGGGGCTCTAGAGCTATTTGAATGGGAAAATGAGTTTATACAGGTACAAAAGTATTACTCTACAAATAGTAGTTTAACAGTCTTAATGTAAAATCCAATATTTAATCCAGAAATAGGGTGACAATAAGCTAACATTGGTTTTTATATCAACTAGAGGCTTATCACACAAATAAAGCAAATAGCCCCAATTCTAACCAATAGCCTTTGTGAAAGGCTACTGACCGCTGGGGCAGAATTTCTTCCAACTCTATGAAATTTTAGCAACTGCAATGTGAGTTGTGTTGAGGTAAGATATGAAAAGTGTAGGATGCTACATTTTTACAAATGGGCTAAGTTTTCCTCTGTCAAACTGCCCCATCACTTATATCATCATTATAATCCAAACTTTTATATCCAGGTCAATTCCTCTGTGTTCTATTTTGAACTTGGGAACTATTTGAATCTCTCAGCCTCTGTGCAGACATTTGGTTACAGTAGCGACTTTTGTGTCCAATATTTCCTTCTGGCCCATTTAAAACTCAAGCTGGAATTCCCATATCACACAACATGCCCTAAACAAATTACGCCCAGTCAGGTGCAGTGGCTCACTCCTGTAATCTCCGTGTTTAGGGAAGCTGAGCAGGGAGGATCACATGAGGTGAGGAGTTGGAGAGCAGCCTGGACAATAAACTCAGACCTTATCTCTACAAAACAAAACAAAACAAAATGACTACCACCACCACAACAATAACAAAAAAAAAACTAGCCAGAGTGGTATACACCTATGCCCAACTACTTAGGAGTCCCAACTACTTAGGAGTCTGAGACAGGAGGATCACTTGAGCCTAGGAGTTTGAGGCCGCAGTGAGCTATGATGACACTACTGCTCTCCCACCTCAGGTGACCGTGTGAGATCTAAAAAGCAAACAATAGTGACAGAATGAATGAATTATGCCCATTTAGCTAGTATATATTTGAAGAATACATTAGGAGAAGGTAAATCAATAATAGTCTAAGAAAAACATCATTAGGATAGAAAAAGGAGAATGCAACAAAATAATATAAAATACAAAGGAAACTATTAAATTATCTATCTCCCTTTCCAGCCATGTCAAGACTCCATAGGTCTATCACTCAACTGACCAGATCATTTAATCAATGTCTAAATGATAAGTGGTGAGCACATAGGAAGCACTCAATAAACAGTTCTAGAATACAGACAAAGCTTTTGGGATTTTTAAGTAAGTTCTGCAATTTTGGATTCAATTTGCAATTGTTCTTTAGGAAAGAGTTGGCCAGGACCAGAAGGGGAAAACAGTTCAGATGCAGACTGTGATTGAGTCGATAAGTTCTTTCAAATCCTTTAGCCACCTAAACTTATGCAATTAGATTTTCTTGTCATTGTTTTCCCTACACTATCAAAAATGATGCTTTCTCCACTATTTCAAACTCATAAAGTTGCTAAAAATCTAAAATTCAATTTGCCACATTACTACTAATTTGAATAATGGCTGAATGAAACACAGGAAACGCTGAAGCAGCATTGATTTCTAAAACATTTTGCACTTTCCTCCTCCATCCCTGTAAAGTAAAGCTCGGATGCTATGCACAATTACACAAGAAAATCAAGAAAGCCATTACATTCAGCATTTTGTCATGATCATTGTTACCATGGCGAAAAGTGGGCTTAGTTTAGCATAGCTGCTACGGGCGAGGTCCACTGGCTTTCTGGAAAGCCGGGCAACAATATAATGCCACGTTCTGTAGCTGGTCACTGTTTCTTAACCTAGAAGGACAAGGCTATTGTCCACAGATGCTACTGTCTCATTCCTTAATGATTAGAGCAAACATCATCTTATTATTTTATTCCTCCTACTGGCCGGTGATGAAGGAAAAATAGTTCATCTGGGAAGGTTACCACTTGACCCACCTCCTGTTCCAAAGAGAGAGAATGTGTAGCCTGAACTTAGGACTGGCCCATTCAAAACCCATTAATAGACAAAGGCAAAGTTTTAGCAGTTGCATTGTCAGTGACAATAGAGTGAGAGAGAATTGTGCACCTAGCTGTGTGGCATATCAGTTTTTCTGAGTACTCTCTACAAGGGGGATAAAGGTAACTTCCTTGTGAGAAGTAGCTGAAATAATCTACAGGCTCAGGCATATGGTGATTAATCAATAAACAGCATCCCCTCCCATGCGACCCCTTTCTTTATCTCTGAGATTTCTATATGCCTTCAGGAATGTTGAAAGAAGCTGGCAGGTAAACTGTTTTCTACTGTTAGGAGGTAAATCATTTTCATTTTTTATACCATTTGGATACTTTCCTCAGAGAGCTGAGGAGAAATTATTTTAAGGTCTGACAATAAGCATAAATTTCACATCAAAAGGCTAAAAATTCACTGTCAGTATTATACTACGCACCACATCTTATTATCCATATTATAAGTGGCACTAATATTATCGCTCTGCAATGGAAAATGGAGTATATACTGATTTTGATCTTATGCAGGGGTTTTTAGTCTTAAAAAATGAGGCAGCCTTATGAAAGCAGAGTTTAAATTACCTAAAATGAATACATTAATCAAGACTCTGTATTTACCAGAAAGAAAGGCTACTAGCATTTTTACCAGCTAAACAAAATATTTTTTTTCTAATGAGATTTCAGCTGAGCATCGTTTATCTTAAGAGAAAAATAATGGGACCTTACCTATTCCAGTAGCTCCAGAACTGGTCATGCAGGTAGGCGTGGTGGCTACATTCATCACCAAATGAGGCTTTGCTTTCAATCCAGTGAATTATGTGCCCTTCTACAGCTAAGGGACAAAGCATTACTAATATATGGCAAAGGAAAAGGAAGACTGAAAATTCTGAACTCTACAGCGGCCTCTCTGTGCTCCATGTTCATGAGCAGAGGCTCAGCCCTCACCATCATCTAGAAACGTAAGTACAGAACAACTCGTTGTATACATTCATTGCAAGGAACATTTATGTCACAATCACAACCTTTTTATTTTTGTCATATTCCTCAACAGCCCCTTTCCTAGTTTTGAGATTCCCTGTACAAGTGACCTATCCAGCAGCTCAGAATGAGTTGGATGTTTCAATAGAATCAAGTTTAAAAAATTAGAGAAGTTGAAAATGGCCACCCAAATGTCTTTAGAAAATACCTTTATTCTTAAGCATATGTAAATGTTTTTAAGATCTAGATTTCTTTGGAACCTATTATTTTTTGCTATTTTAAAATAATTTTTTGCCAACTATTTTCGCCCATTTAGATGCAAATTTATAAAGCTTATCTACTTGGGTAACATTTGCTAATATTAACATGCTCACAAAAAAATGTATAAAAAATATATCTGTTTTCTCTATAAACAAATGCATAATAGAATTTAAGGACTTACCAACTGGAACTTGTAAGATAAAGTCTGGCGTTTTGTCATAACCCTTTGCACGGAGCTGATCTTCATCTACAGGAAGAACAAATACTATTATGTGCAACAGTATTCCATTAAGAAGATAGCAATATAATTGCTTTTCTTTCTTACATATGTGTAAAAGCTACTAATGAGGTCATACATATCTTTCTTACCCGTGCAATGCTGTGTCAGAATAAATGAACTTTCTTAACAAACCTGAAGCATAGATATAAAAACACTTTGGTCTTTCTGCATTTTTATGCCTTTATTATAAACACCATTAATTCAAGCTGTGATATGCTCTCTTCTTGTAATTGAAGATACTAAAAATAAAGGAATATACTTACTGATTGAAAGAACAGGCTTTCACCACCATGAATACGGCTAATGTTGTCAGCCAATATTGACAAGTTACAGTAGAGCACCAGCACCGTGGCCTTTACAATTATGAAACAAATGCTTTCAACAAAGCAATTAAGAAAGTTTAGTTTCAATTAGTGAAACTATTCTTACACACCAGAAAGGGACAAGGGCGATGAGATCACCAAAAAGAATTAATTATCCTGCTTAACTCCTTTGGTATGCTATTGTTTTTGGCATTTGCTAGAGTTTTATAATGAACAATATGCAATGCTGAAAAGCAAACAGGCTTTAAGAGTTTTTTTTTTTTAAGTCTGTTTGATTTCTTGATCTTCTGTAAACATCAATGATCCATTCTGAAGGAAAAAAGGCAGGAAAACAGGAAGCTTGACAAAGTTGGAAAAAAACTAGCAAGGTGCTTGGTTTAAAAAAAAAAACATAAAAACAATCCACCAGTATTTTCTAAATGCTGACCTTGACTTCCGATGGCATTACAATGTGATTTCTGAAATGGGGAGTTCTCCATTAGATTTTGGAGTGACCTGGTCATTCAATTCCAGACATGGCTTTCTGTCTTCACCCAACCTCAACTAATGGCCCAACCAAGTAACAAGGAAGGCTGTGTGGTCTCTTAACACCTACTGGGCTGTTGACATTGTCATGCGTCCCATTCGCCTTCCTGCATCACCTTTGATTAAAATTAATGGCCCATTCCCAGTGTTGGGTAGCTTATTTCCAATCCATTTGTCAGCCCAAGACAGTGGTTTCATGGCCAATGTTCAGAGGCTCTCTTTTAGAACACTCTTGTGTAAATCTTGAAAGGTCAGCATTTTAAATGTAAATAATCTTTTAATGACAAGACACATATTTAAAGTAGACATTTATGTTAAATTTTGTTAAAAGTCAATATCCTTAAGCTATCCAGATTTTAAAGGATGCCAGAATTTAGAACCATCTCCCTGTCTTGAAATATAAAAAATTTTAAGTTAACTGTTGAGATAATAAAATATAAAGTAATATGACTTTAAAAACAAGAGAATTTGAGAAGTAGCCTGTAAATGAACAATCCAGTAAAAACTTCTATCTTCTAACTATACTTAGATCACAACGAGACTATTTAATAAAAAAAGACATTTATTAAAACTGACTCCAGCGCCTTGAGCTGATGTTTCAGGTAGCTGATGAACAGTTTTGAAGGCTAGGTTGACATTAAAAAAGATAGATTCATATTTTATTAAAAGTATCCTAGCTTGATCAACCTTTGCCGACGTTAAAATCCATTTCAGAAAGAAAAATGATTATGTTTCTGATAACAGCACAAAACAAAATTTCAAAGGTCACCCAGCAATCCAAATGCACACACTAAAATCCTTTAAAGACAGACGTTGCACTCCTGTTCACTGCACCAAAATTACTAATACAATACCTACAATTTAAACTGCGTGACTGACTTAATGTGAAAATTAAAAAACCCAAACCCCCAAACCTGAACATAAAACATCAATGAAGGTAGGGAATCTTTCTATTTCTCGTGGGGAACTTCAAAGTACAACTGGCTCACTGGAGCGCTCTCTCCCTCTCTCTCTCTTTCTCCCTCCCTTCCACTCTTGTTCAGTATGAAGTTGATCTGTAAACTTAAATGAAATCGTAAAATTTTGGATACAATTACTGTTGGATCTGTTGATGGAAAGGAAGCCATACTCTGTAAAATAAATTAAAGAGGTTTATTCCGAATCAAATTTGAATTTGAAGCCTCCCAGAGGCTTACTGACTGGACCTCCCCTCTTGGCCAAGAGGATCCCCTAAAACTGAGTTGCTAGCCATGAGAAAGGAGATCAGACATGCCTCATCGGTCCCCCCATCTTCTTAGAGATGTCCTTTGTGGCTCATTACCAGGCCTAAGGCTATGCCAGACATACCTGCTGGTCTTCAGCATATACAACAAACCACTTGTGTCAGGGCATATGTACGGGAGTTTGTCTCTGAGTAACTGATCCTTATCTTCTCTGACTCCTGGTCTTTTAGGTAGAGCCTGACTCTTTTCAGCCAGTTGTCAATTGAAGAATCTTTAAAACCACCTACAACCTGTAACCTTGGCTGTAAGACGTCCCACCTTTTCGGGTCCAACCACTGTATGCCTTCCCCACCATAGCAAGTCCCACTTGCTCAAGCCTTCTCGGGTGGGATTCTGGATTATGGTCCTCAAATTTGATTCAGAATAAACCTCTTTAATTTATTTTACAGAGTATGGCTTCCTTTCCATCAACAGATCCAACAGTAATTGTGTCCAAAAGATAGCATCTAGAAATCAGGGTGATATTAGACTTCTATTTTTAATAGAAAAGAGGTTACCCTCAACATCTGAAATAATATATACTGGGCATCTTCTCTTTCCTTCAATTTTCTTACTGAACTCTCACTGCCTTATTTCCCCTGTGTCAACTTTCACTTTGTTTCTTTTAACCTAGATTTCCTAAGAAAGGAGAAGGTAACAACTTGGCAACGTCCAGAGGAAATGACAGGACAAGTGTAGGAAATTGCATTCATCAACAGGTGGTCTTGTTCACCTGCTATAGGCCCCAAGAGAAATTTCTAACATCGATCATCCCACTGGGAGATGTTTTAAGGTCAGCCCTGTCCATCTGGCCTGATTTTCTAGCTTTTGAATTAGGTTCCTTTCTTGGCCCCAGACATTAAAAAACTTCTTACCTTAGATCATTATCCAAACCATTCAGTATGGGTTTAAAATTTGGTTTATATGTCAAGGTTCCAACTGTGGGATCTTGAGGTGACGTACTTGGGTCCCAGCCCACTCCAACTTTCTTCTGCCTCATTCTTTGTTAGCTATCCTGTGCTGTCGAGCATGGGCCTGGGTCTCACACCCTGCGCCTCGTCCTGTTGCTCTGAGGACAGCTGTGTTTCCCTTTCATTTTTTAATATCCTATCCGCCCCTCTCTCACCACCAACATATGCCCCATACACACTTAATGTTCAAAAAATATATATAACTGAATAAAATACAAGTGCATTTTAAAGAATTTTTTCATCTATTACAAAGCCTGTCTAGACTGACAAAACAAAAGTTTCCTTTCCTAATTTAACTCCCCATGCATCAAAAGGCCAGAGCAGTACCACTGTTAACTCCAAGTTCAAGATTTCACTGGACAAGTCTATTATAGGTCATCCTTGGTCTTAACTGTCTATTCTACATGTTCACGTGGAATTCATCTCAATTGTTAAGAATAGGATATTATTCCTTTCCTGAACACTGACGGCAAATTTTCCTGTTTTTCTTTGATGTCTGGTATTTTAAATAATACTGGACTTACCTGGTCTTTAAAATTTTGGTAGCACACCCCACAGAAACCCAATCTGTGCCCGGTGCTATTGTTGGGCCATTCTTTGGGCTCTTCTCCCATTTCTTCTATGGCTATGGATCTATTCATATTTTTATCTCTTCTATAGTCAGTTTTGCCATTTATATTTTCTTTGAAAATCATACATTTCAAATAGGTTCTTATAATACTTTGCACAATCTGAGCTAAATAGTAACTTATAATTTTTTTAATTTCTCAAGTGGAAACTAAATGTTTAATAATCTATGGTTTTCTTTAAGACAAAAGGATCAAGATTTTAAAAAAGTAAAAATAATGTTAGTTAGAAAATATACAATTTATCCATGTTATAAGAACACTTACAACCTCTTAAAATTTGAAATAAAAATTATTTTAAAAAAGAATAATATTAGTTAGGGGAAAAAAAAAAAAAAAGCCAAGCAATGGTATTAACATGAAACAACACTTTTAGTTGTTTCTCAGAATGGTTGAGGATCAATATGAAATCAATTGCTAAATCCTTGTAACCTGTCTTATTCAGTGTAGATAGCACATACACAGGAAGGGTCTTCTAGTTGTATATACCCAATATATTTCACAACTATTAAGCTCTTTAATGTCATAGTTTAAGTGTACATTATTAAAATTAATATAAGAATATTATTACCTAAAAGTAGATTAGTTAATCTGCAGATTCACAAAATGTAGGTTTTTAGATAACTATTAATTCGTGTTTCTGAACGAGTCCAACATTCCAATTTATGCACCATAAAAATAGCCTAGAAAAGTTAAGTGACCAGCTAAGACTGAGACCTCTCAAATCATTACAGATACAGTACAGGACAAGGTCCCATGTCAACCAACTTCCAGTTTGTTCTGATAGACTGTGTATCACTCTTAATTATGTAGACATTTAAGTGTGCAAAATTTACAAAGTAGGGCAAGTACTTATTTTCCTCTTGTAAAATCTTAAACCACAGGACAGGTAGATGGCCATCTGACATATACTATTATTTAAATCAGATATCACTCAGATGGCACCTACCTAAAAAAAGAGGGAAACTGGATAATGTCTTGATTTCTAGCACTTTAATGGTCATCTCTCCAAATTAACTTAAAAAAAATCAATAAAACTGCATCCAAAGATGAAACTGATGTGAATTTTTAAAAACAACCAAGGTCTTCATTTATTTTTAAGTTGTCAGGCCCATCTTTAGAGGGCATTTTTTAAAAAAGGACTTACACATGCGTAAAGAACATTGTGAAAGTTTAATTTCTCTGGCCTTTGAATTACTCTCTTTTCCAAACACCCAAAATATCCAAGGCAATTAAGTACTAATTGCACAATTTCTTTTTTTAAAATAAAGGGCTGATTTTGAGTCAGAGAACGAAGCACACTTGAAACTAGTTAACCTATACTTAAGAATCGTGGGGGCATCAGGACTACCAAGAAAAGATTTGAGGGTTTTTTGTTTTTATTAAAAGCTTCAAATTTAAGATATACAGAAAAATTATGCAAAATTCAAGTTCACAACATCAGAAAACGAAAAATAACATCCTGACATGCCTTTTATCTTTGCATTTGTCAAAAGTTTTCCAAATGCTAGGTTAAAATACATGTATGATAAAAAGAATCTTTTTAACACCTACTGCATCTTTACTAAATTGGAGGTCAAAAAGGATACCTATTAATACAAGTGAAAATTACAGTATATGATTTTTACTCTCATATCTTATTTTTCTGTGTTCCCTCCCCCCAAACACTGCCCCATTCAATACTTTGAGCTATAACCTTTCTTTTCTATATTTTTATGTTCCCTGGGAGTAAGCTTTATGGCCTTCTCTGCACAATTTAGGAAGGTAGCAAGGTTTCGTAAGAGATGCTACCCTATGCAAAGCACGTGCAAAGGTACACAGAGCAGATATGCATTGAATGGGGAGACGGAGAGCACAGATAAATGAAATCTTTAGCGAACCCCAAATTTCATTACAGCCATTAGTTTCGACCTCTTCCCCCAAAGCCTCTTACCAAAGCCACTAATAAGGAATACAAGTGACTGCTTTGACCTTGTCTTTTGCTTATGTCTTTAGGGGACAATACCAGTGAAAAACTGAAGTGCCCTAAAGATGGGAGACAAATGGGAGGTCACGAAGCTGGGGCAGTGTCGAGAGGCTAGGTGGGTTAGTCCCTGCCAATAGTGGCTGTGGGAGAGAGAGGACGCGGATGTTGGCAACAAAGAAAGTAAAACTCTTCTGTATTTTGCACCAAATCAATCTAAAGCCTGTTGGCTGCATGCCGCAAATGAAGGGGCTAATCATCATGGTAGGGTGAAAAGATACAGGACAGGTGGCTGAGAGGACACCAGCTGTGATGTAAGGCCTAAGGACAGGCTTTCTGAACAGAACAAGGGGCCTGGACAGTCCTGGAGCCCTTTACCTCTCAGGTGCTGAGGACTGGCTGTCTGTTAGCCCTCGCCTGCCCTAATTCCTTCGCTGTACTCACTGACTGACTGCACGATCCTTTTGCAGAACCAGCTCATCTGTCCCTGAGCCAATCTCCATGGAGGGAGGAATGCTGGCAGTTCTGAGATAGAAAAAGGATCTTCTACAGAGATAGACAGATGTGTGTGCTCACATGCACAAGACCAAGAAGTCGATCCAGCAGTAACAGTAATGGATTAAACCCCTAATGCCCTTCGGTGATGGGGAGGAAAGCCCTCACTTATAGCTAATTATCTACATGAGGTGTTTTGATTTTGCCATCCTATACGCCTTCCTGTCCGGCATTGCTACCCCCTCTCACAGAGTGATTCTGGTGGTCAGTAACATGACCCATCCCCAATCAGCTGGGCATATGGGTAGACACTTGACCCACACTAGCTGACCAGTGATTTCTTATGGAGCAAAAGAGAGTTATCCACTTTTTTCTGGAATTCTAAACTCAGGATTAAACAAACTAGCAACTGCTTGTGACCCTCAGTGTTACCCGAGGGTGCAGCCAATGTAGAAAAGCAAAACACAAGGAGAGACAAGGAGATACTGAGGGCGCTGTCTGGTCTTCTAGATTCTAGACAGGTCAAAAGCAAATTTCTCTTTTTGGACTTTCCAGGTGTGCATGCATGCGTGCATAAAACACAGCTTGATTGAATTTCTTACAACCAAACCAGTTCCAATAAATGATCAGGGTCAGGATATAATTAGACATGAGATACCTAACCAGGGAATCGATCAGAGAGTCTCTCACTATGGCAATTTCTTCTGTGAAGGGGGAATGAGACCCATACTCCCTACATCCGGCCCTCAATATCATGTTACTCTTACTGCTGTAAAAACTGCCTATTTTTACTTTCTGATAGATAGGAATGGAACGGCTGATTCCTTACAAAGTACCTACCCAGCTCAGTTCCCGTCAGCCTCCGTAATCATGTTTTATTTCTGGTCTCTTACTCTCTACAGCTGACATCTGCATGTGCATAAGACTTCAGTATTCTAAATCTCATCTCTGCCACTGCCTAGTCCTCCCCTGAAGTCAGAATCCCCTGTTTGTCACATCATAATCACTTCCTCAGCAGAGCACTGCTGCTTCAGGTCGGGGATAAAGCAGCAGGAGCAGATGAACCCTTAGAAACAAAGATCCCAATTTCTTACAGCAAGGGACATCCTTCGGGAAGCCTATTTGGCTTTATAGATTATACCCTCCTGGAGGCCCACAGAGTCATACATGAATGTTAGAAAAGCACCCATGTAAAACAAGCTGGTTTACCCAAACACTGGGGGGTGGTGAGGCAGGAATAAAGCAGGTGCCTCTCAGATGTCACTCAAAACAATTGTTAAGTGTCTACTAACAGGGTAACGTTCACAGGAAAGAAGAAAATTATCTCCAGAGCCATCCTTATTAAGCCAAACTGAACAAGGATTTGCACCAGGCGGTGGCTGTGGAAGTTGTTAATGAAAAAGCCCTTCCAGGCTGGAGAAAGGCCAACACACGAAGGGTGAGTGGTTGAGCTTCAATTTCTACTGTAGGCGCCTTCCTATTTCTCCTAATGGGAACAGTCTTGTCTTCATACTGCCACTGTTTTCCCTTCCTTTCTTACACTTTATTTTTTGTTCAGAGCTGTCAAAAAACAAAAACCAATGCCAAAAACCAAAAACCAAATCAAAGAGAGGCTACACGTGGAGCACTGCAAAACATGGTCTAATTCATCACTTGAGAGACAAAAATGAACACATTTCCTCATTCTGTTTCAATAATGCCAGGAATGCAACGGCCCCTGAGCAGAGGTAGTAGGAGAATCACAATGCTGTGGGTCAACTTCAAGTTGAAGGACAGTTCTCTGTGAGGCCAAGCCTGAGTGTGGGCAGCAGGTTCTCCATATCTTCTGAGACTTTAAATGCTGGTCAAGAAATGTTAATTCTAAATTAATTATCCTTGGAAAGAACTAATGACATGTGATAAAACTTAAAATTTCCCAGATGGCTCCATGTTTGATTCAAATCAAGAAAAAAATCTTTTTAAGAAATCTCTAATGGTGTCTACCCATAGCAGGTACTTAAAAGGGTGGGTAGCTTAGTAGTAAGAGAGCTAAGCTAATGAGCTAGCTCAAATAGCCATCCCCACTGGCAGGAAGGTCAATTCTATTATCATTTCCAGAAGAAGTAGCTCATGCTCCTAGCTCTCTGGGAGGCTGAGGCAAGTGGATTGCCTGAGCTCAGGAATTCAAGACAAGCCTGAACAAGAGCAAGATCCCATTTCTACTAAAAATAGAAAAACTAGCCAGGCATTGTGGCAGGCACTTGTAGTCTCAGCTACTCAAGAGGCTGAGGCAAGAGGATCTCTTGAGCCCAAGACTTTGAGGTTGCTGTGAGCTATGAAGATGCCACTACACTCTATCCCAGGGTGACAAGAGCGGAATTCTGCCTCCGATTAAAAAAAAAAACAAAAAACTAGCTCATGAGATGGCAGCATTTTCTTCATTTGCAAAGGGTAGCTACTGACACTTGGTATAACTTGTATCTTGATTTGAAAGGTTTAATAAATAACATCCTTAAACATTATTTTCATTATCCAGACAATCATGTAATACTTACTAAGTGAAAAGCACCAGGAAGGGCACTACAGTCTTACAGTCTCCCCGGGACAGACAGGCAATACTGTGCCTGGCTAAGGGCATCCAGGAGACAGAGTGTTTATAATCAGTCATACCATACTAACTAGCATAGCTCCTGGCATACATAGAGTGCAAAAAAAGTTAGCTGAAAAGAAAGAATAAATAATAAGTAAAAGAATTATGAGGACTCTCAGACACTGCTAGAAATTATCTGTATTCGTTTGTAGCTTCTCTCCCCACTACACCATAACTCCACGGAAATAGGGACTTCATCTGACTTGTGTCTAGTGCCTAAAATAGTATCCAACTTGTTAACTTATTTGTGGGATAAATGAATAAATACATGAATGAAAAATAATTTTTAGTTGGAGAAACTAAAGTCATTTATTCAACTTTGACCTGTCTTAATATTATACAATATACACGTCTTTGGAAGTACAGGTTAGGTAAGTTTACCAATAGAACAAATCTAAATGAGTACAATCAAATCTTCCATGGCAAAGACTCAATGCCCAGTACATGGCTATGAGTCCATGAAATTTAGGAAAGCATGTAGGGTTAGAGAAAGGATGATTTATTTTTATTTTTCCCTTCTTACGGGCAAAAGAGGGCAGATAAGGTACATATTGTATAAAACTTCAATAATGTGAGAAAATTTTAGAACAGGGTAAAAAATTTTAGGGAACATCATAATTCTAAAATTAAAAAGAATGAATGTATAAATAATAGGAATACTTGTCTTTTGAAAGTAGTCCAGATGAGCAGGAGGGAGTGAGAGGAGAGATTTTATTTTTGCTTATCAGAAAATCAAAATAAACTTTTTGCAATGGCTCTGCAACAAAGTCAAGACATACAACAAGAAGAAAGAATCAGATTAGATTAGTGGTCTATTTCTATGCCCGTATTTTTTCATCGTTGGCTTTAAAATAATCTATCAAAATTTACCTGTCACAATATTTTATATCTAAATAATCTTTGTCTGGGGATATTTATAAGGCAAAAGAACAACTCCATTAACACCAGTTTGAATTGGTATGCTAATGAAGAAACTCTAAAAGAGGACCAACATTACATAAACTTCCTATGCATTCTTATAACTCATTTAGTTTTAAAGATCAATTAAGTATCATCTTATGTTGCCATAAAATAATTACCTCTAGATCTTCTAGAACAAAGATGGGAAGGGACCCATCAATTTCAATTTTAAGTCCCTTTCCCTTAATTGCAGGCAAGTAGAAATGACTTCCTGACCAAGTTTCTGCACTGCCTTTGTCCTTCGTAGTGATTCCATCAACATGCCCAGTTCACGTAAGTGAAGGGTCTGGGACTAAGGTTAGCCCATGACTGTGATCTTGGCGCTTTCCCTCACTTGGGCTCTGCTAGTCCTAAGAAAGGAGGTGGAGAAAAGCCAGGCCAAGCAAAGAAATAGGGCAGAGGGCCTGACTATCCATTGACAGGTGGTACCAAGGGAGTAAGTGGCTCTCAAAATATGGCTGCTTCGATAGTGGCTTAAAACAAAAAATATAGATTTGGCCACGCCATACTGGCCACTATCCGAGTGATCAACATGGTCAGGTATTTCATAATACTATCAGAACTCCAAAGTTCTGAGACAACTCATAGTGCATGATAGGTCACTCATCTCATTCCAATTGGTTCTGAGCCATTATACATTTTCTTTTTGATGAGATTTTCAAATGGCGATTTCTTTCCAATTTACTCTCTTTCCATACAATTCAGTTTTCCTGATATGAAAGAATTTGCTGCTTCTATATAACTAAAATTTAATTTAGTAATTGTAGGCCACTTTCCTGATTTACCAACTTTCTTTAACCCTAAACTAGAGAACATTTATGATCTCTCCCAGCTTCAAATGAAAATAATCTTGCAATACATTCGACCCCATTCTCCAGTTTATTAATAAAAATACTGAACATTAAGATTTAAAATAGATCCTTTGCAGGGCTGTGTTAAACATCCCTTCTTTACTTGAGATAATACCATTTATTTCTCTGCATTTAACTCTCCTTGGCCAATTCTTTGTCCACTTTAGGACAAAATGTATGTAATCCAATGTTCTTTGAATTCTTTTTGCCCTAAAAACCACAATGTGCAGACTTCAGTATTGACATAAAACATCCATATAATAATGAAATGATTAGTACAGAATCTTTACAAATCACCACATCTAAAACGGAGAAGAGGAACTGATTCATTGTAGAGTTCTTTAAGTTTTCTATGATCAGTGATTACATGTATGTCCTTTGAGGCTTAATTTCTAATGTTTAAGAGACGCTGAAAGAAATAATAACCTATTATACACAAATACATGCATACGCATGGGATTTTTAAAAAATCATACTAAATCTATGACGACAATTAATGTTTGGCATGAAAACAATAAAGCTTTAATATTTTTCTTTCAAGCAAAAGTATCCCTTGACTCCGTACATGAGACAAACATATATAACATGAATTCTTCTAGCCGTTCTCTTTAATATATAAAAAATTTTATAAGACAATATTTCTTTTATTTGTTTCTTTTTCTCATAAGGCCTAGATTATGGTTAATATCTCATGACACCAAAAGTAATACTGCCACAGATATTAAAGCATTTTTTCAGCCACTTATTCTATAAAATATTAATTGCGAGCCTGTGCCTGGGCTGTCTATACAGGGGATTAGGTAACTGAGTTCCTGCTCAGTTCTGAATCAATAAAAGATAACATGCATAGCATCAATCATCATTCGCTCTTCTTCAGTACACAATAACTGCAACCTGAAGATTTTAAAAATATATATTTAAGCACTCAAGGAGACAACATAACACAAGCTAGAGAGGATATGAATAGCACTCACCTAGGAAGGACAGGTTTTTCTCTAGAAGCAACTCTCTCAGCAGGACCTCATGCTCATAACCAATGGCACTGGAAGTTTCAGTTAAAGAGGGTAACACAGGTAGTATTATACCATCATCGGGAAAATGTTAATACTAGGTCTACACTTAGAGATGAAATAGAGAATTGAACAATTAATACAACTATACTCACCTTTGGCCCACATCTCTGAGGAATGAGATTTCTACACACATCCCCTCATTTTAATGACCAAATAGAATTTTTCAATTTTTGTAAGTATTTGGCAGTCAAATATTTAAAAATGATTGTGCACTTCAACTCCTTTAAAAAAGGGGGGTCACTTTAAGCACACATTTATCTGTGTTAAAAATTCCCAATTTAGCATATATTTACTAAGCACTTACATAGTACAGCAAAGAATACCAAGCAGCCTTTGCCCTAAAAGAGCTTCTAATCTTACAGAGTTCTGTAAATCGTCTACAAATTCACACTTGTCACAGAGGCAGCAGTTAGCAGGGTTTCGGCTTCACTTCTAGTCTACTCTTGGTGATTTTTTATGACTTGGGAAGCCAAACTGGTGACTTGTTAAGAATATATGGAAGACCGTTTGTTGCAGCTCACTTTACAATCACCAAAATGTGGAAACAGGCTAAATGCCCATTCTAACCCAGGAATGGATTAACTAGCTGTGGGATATGTAGACATGGAATACTATTCAGCTGTAAAAAGATGGGGACTTCACATCCTTTGTATTAACCTGGATGGAGGTGGCACACATTTTTCTTAGTAAATCATCACAAGAATGGAGAAGCAAGAATCCAACGTACTCAATTCTAATATGAGGATCACTGACGACCTAGGACACAGTGAGGGTTGAGGGAAGGGAGACACAGGAAAAAGAAAAGGGGGGGAGGTGGGAGGTCACGGGCTGCCACACACCTCTGGGGGAGGGACACAATTTTAAGAGGAATTTTACCTAACAAATACAATCAGTGTAACCTAGTTCTTTGTACCCTTGTTGAATCCCCAACAATAAAAAAAAAATAAAAATAATGTAAAACAATAAAGAATATATGTAATAAGGAAGAAAGACATCCTAGCAGAGAACTTTGGATCTGGGTGTGAGGACAGAGGCTGTTTCAGGAGACTTTTTTTCACAACTGTGCATGTGCACACATAATATATACATACATATACACATAAGTAGATATACGCGTGAACGTATACATTTTTAAGGGCTTACTATGCAGAAGGCACTATGTCAAGTATTTTATGTATGTTATTTCATTCTCACAATCATAGTAATCCTTATTTTGTAGATGAGGAAACTGAAGCTTAGGGAGGAATTTACATAAGGCCATAACAGGTCATGTGTGGCAAAGCAGAGAATGAGAACAAGATCTCTGTAAAGTCTGTGTATAACTTCCATGTAGCTTTCCAAAAAGCATTAAAGTTACATAATGATTGATAATACCTACTAAATATCACATAGGAAGGGGCTCCGTGCTATACATTTGGAGCTACTAACTTATTTAATATTCATAACGACCACCTCAGCAGATATTATAATTAGTCCCATTTTTACAGTTATGAAAACTAAGTTTCAGGAAGGATAACGAACTTGCTGAATGCCCCATGGGTAGTAAATATGAAATCAGGAGTACGACTTAAAAGTCTGCTCTATTTTCCAAGAGACGAGATTGTACATACAGAGTCTTAAAAGGAGTGTTATCCTATTCTGGTACTTTAATTTGGTCAAAAAGCACTTGAATTATTTGAATCGCTATTTGCATTCTCCATTTCACTGATAATGTCAACCTGGTGACTATACTCCTGGGCTTACCAGAAACTCTGATTCTGAACACGGACTACAAGAGTTCAACTTAAATAAAGCTTATATATTATTTGCTAAAAATAAATTCCTAAATAATCATCCTGTCCTTTATCTGCATATAAGGGGAGTACAGTTTAAATCTTATAATTCAAGAGATGTGGCCTTTTATATCCACCAGCAAAACAAGCCCCTTGTCATCATTACTGCCCTTTCCTCCTATTGCCTAGCCCCCTAGCCTAATGCACATGACTGTGCTTTTTAAATTTCTAATTGGAAACAAAATAAAGGAAACAAGTTTTTATATCACACAATTTCACACATTTTCTGAGTCCATTGAAGACCTGTGATGAATTACCTCTCCGTGGTCTCTCATTACTAGGGACATCCCACATTTTAGAACTAAATTATTTACTTCTGTTCCACATAAATGTGCTCTCATTTTTATGGTTGTAAATTATTTACATCTAAAATGTTGAATCATGAAACTGAGGTTACTGGTGGTACAGAATTGAAACCCACAGCATTGGAAGCTTCCTGCATCATTATCTTTCCTTGCTTCACAGTTTATGACTTTGTCTAATAGCTGTGTCCTGCAGTAACACTTTGGAAAATTGAGGTGGCTGTTTTCTCACTTTTTTTTTTTTTTTTGGTGAGTATGAGTTGGAAAGCTGTGGGTGGACATGGCTGTGTAGGAAAAAAATTGGTAGGGACCAAAAGAAAGAGAAAACGCAATGACAGTGTCTACACTCTCAACTAACTATGCTTTTTGTGATGTCTTACTAGTAAATGACCAATTTCTTTCCACTTCCACAAATGTCTACATGTCCCATTTTCATAATGGACTAAAAA
Source organism: Arctocebus calabarensis (assembly GCA_963573935.1). Classification (NCBI taxonomy): domain Eukaryota; kingdom Metazoa; phylum Chordata; class Mammalia; order Primates; family Lorisidae; genus Arctocebus; species Arctocebus calabarensis. The sequence goes on from CAUYON010081916.1 coordinate 55,779, forward strand.
AAATTGCACACCTATTCTATTTACCAAATGTGTGCATGCTTTCTCACAAAATGATGCAATTTACTGGGAGTAAGCAATATAAATATTACCAAATTATCAGAACAATACACAAAAAGCATTTTCCCTCACATGAAAGCCAATGATTTTTATTTAGTATGAAATGAAATAATTCCCGTTGATCAGTCTAGCAAACATCTAAGCAAGTATATTTACATTATATGAAACTGTTACTGCCTTCAATGCAAAGGTACAATCAGAACCTCCATAAACTTCCCAGCCTGTTTTATTTTACGTGGTAAAAGTGACCAATAATTTGAAGTTTTGGAAAGATATACTTCTTGATTATGTTTGATATAACATTTTTAAAATGCAAGGTCTAGAAGATAAGCTTATAAAAACAATACTGTCACTGGAAATAGACATAAAGGAATTGCAAAAATTATAATCTAGTTGGTGAATATAATTTATAGACATGCACCGTTATCTTTATCAATTGAAATCATGTACTACATTAAACTCTATTGGCAATAACACAGCCAAAAAAGCAAAGTGAATGATGGCAAAAATGTAAGGAAAATACTCCAAACAGAATTTATAATGCTCCATAAGCAGAAACACTCTTAGACTTTGTCTATAATGATACCTATTATTGATGTATGGCAGTGACCATGGGCAAAACTTGTAAATAACCTCACAAACCATTTTCTTTGCCAGCAATACTGCAATCTAGCTTCCCGTAAGCATCTGAACTATTACTGAAAAATAGCCTCCTGGCATTTACAAAGCAGTTGACTTCATACTTCAGTCCATGCATATATAATTAGATAGTTATATTTAAAATCAATATGCAATCCTTCAACAGACATTATGCTTTTAAAACCTTAACTTTAAATTGATTTTTAACTATTTTATGCACTTAAAATTAACATGGAATTCAGCCCCAGACACCCTGAGACGGTGTTAGATGTTATAGGAATGTGCTAAACTTTATCAGTGTAGCAACATGAGGTTGGCACTCTTAGGACTTCGAACACTGTCATTAATTTTATAGTGAAAATAGAAGGGTAGTTTCACTTTAGTTTAATAAAAAGGCAAGCTAGTGACAATGCTATGCTTTTATTAATTTAAAACTGGAGGCATAAACTTGGACAATAAATATATACATGGCTGTATCTCAGGTATTGAATGTTCTTTAAAGAGGGGGCTCTGTTAAAAGATTATTTATCAAACGTTAACTTTATGAGAGGGTATTTTCTTAACAAAAACATTACTGACTCTTTGCTTCTGTGAGACCAGGTGGAAAGAAAGCACCTACACCTACATATTTGACTAGCAAGTTTCCAGAAAAATCTCCCAGGATTAGTAATCACTGAGTCACAACCAGTCACAGCGCCATCCAGGCTAGTAAAACCTCCATGAGGAAGGGCCTGTTTATACTATTAGGAGCTGCGGGACTCGTGGACTCAGAAAATATTTTTATGAAAAAAATCACTATTTACCATTTAAATAGCATTCTTAGTAAAGGATGACCAAAACTCTCACTGTATCCACATAAGTACTAAATTTCTTGATTGATACTGTCCTACTTCAGTAAGTAGTTACTGTCCATCCAATCTTGTTCTAAGACGTAAACATTAACTCTTGAGTCATCTCAAAGCCTTTAATGAAAAATGACTGGACATCTGTTTTCAGAGCCTTAAGCTCAGTTGAGAGGAAAAAAAAAATCAGCTTCATTTCTCTAAAAATTTGTATTAGGAATCCAAATGACAGCTTGGATTGTAATCAACTTTTGGGCACTAAGAATCTACTGCCCTTCAAAATGTGATAGTCTCTGGCAGTATTTTAATCACATCATCCTTGAGCGATAGGCTCAAAATTTCTTCTAGTAAATTCAATTGAATTTGGCTCATTTTAAATGGTAATTTGTTATATTTTTACAAATGTTCATTGGGAATGCTGGATATGTTGCAGGACACTATGTTACCTGCCTAATGACTCTGTACCTTTAAGGTCGTTGAACATGGAGCTGTTTGAAGTGAGCCCATGAAACGTGCAGCTGCTGAACTGACATCTTCCTGTGGTCTATCTGATTTTTCTTAAGCTATAGAAAAGAATGGTCTGTAGTGACCCTCCAGTTGATTGAATGTAAAATAGAAGAGTATGAAATGTGTTTTGTGAAGCAGAACTTTATGTCAGGTTAAAGCTAGACACATCTCCACTGCGTCTAAGCTCGTCAATTGTGCACCTAAAATTTTATGGGAAAGGATACTGCTTGATGCAGTCCACCAGTGGTCCGTAACAGCAGTCATTCACAACACACTGCGGACAGAGAAAGGGGGTGGGGTGGGGCGGTCACAAAAAACTATTACAGTAAACAGGATCCTAAAAGCAGTAATTACTTTCCTCCCCCACCCTCCACCCCCCAAAAAAGAAAGCTATCAAAAGGCTGTTCCGATTTAATCATAGAAAACAAAAATTGCATGCTTTTTATTCACTATAAAAGCAAGCTATTAAAAAGTGAAATGCTCTTCTCGAAAATATTGCATTGCCATTTATGGTGCACCCTGACCTCAGTGATAGTTTATGATGACAGTAATTAAATGAGGTTTAAAATCCTTTACTCTGCTAGGCAGATAACAGCATTGCCACTGAAAATAGACAGCTGTGATTAATACCTGATAGACCTGATTTGCTAGAACTCCATCTGGAATCTGAGAAGGGTCCCGCAGCATACTATTTATAACAGACTTGGAGGCTGGAGAAGAGAAGAGATGAACTGTTAGCAGATAGTCAACATACTTTTAACGCAACATGAGAGGTGACATATACCTACATACACGCAGAACATGAAAATGAAAATATTACTGATACTAATCACTTTTTCCTTTTTTTTCCCAATCTAACGGAAGATTTTAATTAGACCGTTTTGCCAAGTTTATAAGCCACACTGCCAGATTTGATGATGACCTAGTTTTTCCAAGGTAAATTAACAAGTACAGACCCATAGCATATGTCTCTTTTCAGAAAAGTTAGCTTGAAAAGCCCACTTGGAAACACACACACCCCCAAAACAATCAAAATAGAAAATATTTACCTTTTGCAGGTAGTTATTTTGCAACTGAGCATATGCAGGAGAGCTTAGTGAAGGGAGGTCAGATTCAAAGATTTTAGTAATGTCAATAAAATGACTCTCAGCCAAGAAAGCAACTCTGAATTCTGGGTCTTTGTAAAATAATTTTCAACTTGCAAAATAATTCTCAAATGTTATGTCCATTTCATAGGTAAAAAGTGTAGGGAAAGTTGACAATTAAGAGAATTTTTTTTAACTTTTTATTTTTTGAGACAGAGTCTTACTTTATCATCCTCTGTAAAGTGCAATAATGTCATAGCTCACAGCAACCTCAAACTCTTGGGCTCCAGTGATCCTCTTGTCTCAGGCTCCCAAATAGCTGGGACTACAGGCACCTGCCACAACACTTGGCTATTTTTTTTAGAAACAAGGTCTTGCTCTTGCTCAGGCAGGTCTCTAGTCTCAAACTCCTGAGCTCCGACGATCCACCTGCCTAGGCCCCAGAATGCTTGGATTACAGGCGTGAGCCACTGTGCCTGGCCTAGTTGAGAGAATCTTAAAGAAAGGAAATACATATGGAGAGAGACACACATAGAAATTTTCCATCCCAAGTACGCCTTATCCACTTGCAAGCTGGACCTCAGGGAACTACTATAGCTTCAAGGGGGGCATCTAATGAAGGATGTTGTTTCGGGTGTCAACCTTTGAAAAGCAAAGTAGGGCATCCTGACCGGTTCCTGAGGTACGTGGCAGCCAAGGCAGCCAGAATCCCTGTTAAGGCTGGGAGGAGGGCAGGCTCATTGACTGGAGGCAAGTCATGTGTTGGCCAGGAATCAATTTTGTCCATTTTTTTTATTATTTCAGATTGATATGAGGGTACAAATGTTTAGGTTACATTGTTTTCATTTCTAAGGTAAAGTTCAATTTGTGTTTGAGCCCTTTACACAGGGGGTGTGCTGTATACCCTTACACTGTGCACTTTAAGAGAGAACTTGCCAATCTCCCTCCCTCCTTTCCTTCCCTCCTCCCGACTCCCCCTCCCCTGAATACCTGTGTGTTTTTCTTTCCTGTGGGCATGCAGTTGTTTATATTTTGGTTTCATATTTGTATTGAGTACACTGGATACTTGCTTCAATTTTCTCAAGTCCTCCACTGGAATCATTTCCAAATACTGTATTTAACAAAATGGCTTAAGGTCTTGTCCACACAAGCACAAATTAAATGCATTATGGATAATTTTTCTAGTTAGTAGAATGAACAGACCTTAGATATACATCATTCCAGTTCCGAGATGATTTTTGGTCTAACTCTTTTGAGTATTTTTAGATAATGTTCTTCATCAAGTTCAGTATCATAAGAACAACAACAGATATGATAAATGCTATGTAAAGAGATAAGAAAACTATCTTGGGTGGCGCCTGTGGCTCAAAGGAGTAGGGCGCCAGCCCCCTATGCTGGAGGTGGTGGGTTCAAACCCAGCCCCAGCCAAAAACTGCAAAGAAAAAGAAAATGAAAATTATATCTTATTCACTTAAGCAAGGTATCAAGTCCACAAAGAAAAAAATGAAGAACCATTATTTTAATTACACCTGTTCCAGGCTGCATAACTGCATGCTTGTAGCAACACGGATGAACTTGACAGCCGTTTGTAAATGTGTCTGCACTGCATGTGAAAGACACACAAATACCAGGAAGAGATTGCTCCAGCTGGCCTGTGCAGTTCTACCTCTATGGCTCCCTCTAAAACTTTGGCAAATTATGCAGTCTCCACCAAGGTCAATCAATGAATTCATCTGTAGAAAGTGATAGCATGATTTCAGCTAACTATCTTAAAGGGTCCTTCTGTGAGTCTCTAGAGAAAAGAGCTACATTTTGTTAAGTCTAAGTAATAGTAAGAATTAAATCAGGCTTAGACATTTACTGTATATCATCGTAGGCTGACAATTATTTCTGAAAGAAACCACCATTGATTGATAAATGGTACAAATATTGGGAATAGGAAGCTGAAAATCATTATCTTATTTTAAAAGAAAAACAAACAGATAATTATGTGCCCAGTCAATTCACTCTTTTCTTTTTTCTTTTTTTTTTGCAGTTTTTGGCTGGGGCTGGGTATGAACGGGCCACCTCCGGCATATGGGGCCAGCACCCTAGTCCTTTGAGCCACAGGCACCACCCTCTTCAATTCACTCTTTTTCTCAACCTAATTCCAAGGCCTGGCCAGGGGGAGGGGACCAAAGCAGCTGTTCACACATTTGATCACCTTCCCTGGTCTGCCACTCAAGTCACCAGTTGGTAATGGCAGACAAATTCTTTTCTGTTGCCCATAGTACTAGCAGCGTCTCAGGAAAATGGGAGTACTTTCTTTCTGTGTACCTGGTCATACCTAAGATGTTACACTGCTAACTCTTATACCCATGTGAGGAAAAGATAATTACTATGTAAATGGCCAGTGTGACCAAAACTGCTATCCTTTGAAAATTTATTGACCTCATACTAAACTATATCCAAACTCATTGTTAAAATCACAAAACAAAGGCTCTTTTTAAAAAAGAAAAAGGAAAATGCTCTAAGACATAAATAGGTCATTTATTTGGAGGGAATAAAGGGAAATATGTATGCATTGAAAGAAAAAATTTATGACATAATTGTCCTCACAATATGAATTTTAGAACAGTGTTCTTATCAGGATTAAGAGTCATAGCCAGTAAACTTGTTTAACATAATAGTTCGAACATGTTGAATAGAACACCATTAAAATCAAAGGAAACTTGTCAGAGGAAGTCAGTTGTTTTACAATAAATTACACATGGAATAGTTTAAATAACTATATGTTGAGTCTACATTCGTTTTAAACCCAACCAATGTCTTTTCTTGCAACCTACCATATTTTCGAGTGGGAGAGAAAGTTTTCACGGGAAGCCACAGCCTCTGACGCTGATCCAGGATATGCTCACCATCCAAATGTGGGCTCTTTCCACTCTGGCTTCATAGAAGTATGTGGGTGCCACGTCAAGTCTACTTTTACATACATATTCTGAAGGGTAAGGATTGCCATCTTAAAGGGACGGACAGTAGCATTAACCAGGTAAGTAAAGGTGAATGGACAACTTTGGGATAAAGGGGAGCGGCCCCAGGGAAGCCTGTGCCCTGTGACTTTTACGGAAGCTGCTCCTAGGCCAGTTCTGGCCCATGTACATCCAGCTTTGGTGATCACATGGGCAGGAGTCCTGTTCTTCCTAACCTTTGCTGGACACAATTCATTCTGTTGATTTGGGTGTACTCCTGTCACTGCTTCGGCTAAAGGGTTTCACTGTCTACCAAGCACGTACAGAGCAAAAATACATAAGTCACTCAGAGCTGGATTCACAAGAATAGGAGAGAACTGGTGTCAGGTAAAGCACGCTGCAGAAAACGGACAGTCCCCAGACGAAGGCATGATGCTTATAGTTACAATCTTTTCATCATGGAATATTTCTATGAGCCCAATACAATAAACATCCATGTACCTACCACCCTGAGATAACTTCAAAATCTGTAATAAATTTACCTCATATACTCTAATGTTAATTTGTACAACATTTCTGTTTTCTGTATCAGTCTTGCTAGGGATTGGTTTTAACCAGTATTTTTAAGAAACCAAATTTGGCCTTGTCAATCGTCTACATTGTACCATCTCTTTTAATTTCATTTAATTTATCCTTTCTCGTCATTATTTCCTGCTTTCTACTATTAGTTTGCTAGGTTATTCTTTTTACTAACTTACTAACTTTGAAAAAATCCATTTTTGATCTTTTCTTTTAAAATATACTATTCAAAGCTATAATTTTCCCTCTAAATTCTGCTTTAGGGACATGCCACAGTTTTACTGTCACTTGTTTATAAATATTTGGTAGTTTCCATTAGTGTTTCATCTTTGATCTATAAATTATTTTCGCTTTTTCTAACTTGTGATGCTTATGTTAATATGGCTTGTTTATTTTACTTTCTTTGTGTTTTCTACATGTGATCAATTTTTGTAAATGTTTTATCTATCTTCAAAAAATTGAAGTTCCTATCTTTGAAGTACAAAATTCAGGAATGTCTAGTAGGTAGAAGTTTTTTTTTTTTTTTTTTGAGAAAAAGTATCACTCTGTTGCCTGGGATAGAGTACCATAGTGTCAGCCAGGCTTATTAGCAACCTCAAATTCCTGGGCTCATGCAATCCTCCTTTCTCAGCCTCCTGAGTAGTTGGGATTATAGGTGCCCGTCATAATGCCTGGCTAATTTTTTTCTATTTTTAGTAAAGAGGCGGGTCTCTCTCTTGCTCAGGCTGGTCTTGAACTCTTGAGCTCAATGGATCCTCCCAGAATGCTACTGCACCCAGCCAGATTTTTAGTTGCATTATCCAAATCTTCTATATCCTTATTACTTTTTCCTAAACTGGATATGAAGTAATCTAAAGGATTACTAGAGAGGATGGAAAAATAAAACCTCAGATATGAAGAAATCATCTACTACTCCCATGGAGTTATCAGTTTCTCCTAATAACTTAGCCAATGTTTTCTTTCTCTATTTGGAGGTTACAGTCTTAGGTCCATGTACTCTTATTATACATACAGAGCTCCTGGTAATTATAATTTTTGGCAGTAAGTCATGATTTTAAAAATTCCATATTAAATTTAATGTTATTTAGTGACAGTGCTGCTGTACCATTTTTCTTTTTGTTAAGATGTGCCTCACATACCTGGCATTCCATTTCTTTACTTTGAACGTTATTGTGTCATGTCTCAAGTGTGACTCATGTCTTAGGTATTTACTTAGATTTGCTAACGTCAAATTTGAAAATCTCTGTTCCTTAAAAAATGAGTTTGATCCATTTATATTCATGCCAACCAACATGAACTTATTTTATTTGTGCTGCTAACCATTCTCTTTCCTTCTCTTCCTCCTGTTCTTCTACCTTCCAATTCATCAAGTTTTCTTTATTCTGTCTCTCCCCCTTTCTTCCATTTAAAGTAAGACATTCTACTTCTATTTCCTATTAAGGAACTGAATCAGTATCTATTTTTCATCAGTATCGCCATCATTTTACATTAAAAAATTTATAATAAATGCATTCACTCCAATCACAAAGCCTTCCTCCCTTGTCAGTCTCCATGCTGTCATGTCTATTCCTTTTGTAAACACAATTTCCCAACTAGTCTCTAGGTGGTTAATGTTATGTGTCAACTTGACTGGGCCAGAAAGTACTGGAATATTTGATCAGTCCTTATTCTGGGTGTATCGTGGGGGTGTTTCTGCATGACATTAACATTTGAATTAGTAGAGAGAGTAAAGCAGATCATCCTCCAATGTGGAAACACAAGCCAAGGCTGAGTAAGAGAGAATTTGTTCTGCCTTTGAGTTGAGACATCTGTTTGTTTGTTGTTATTTTTTTTTTTTCCTGCCTTTGAACAGTAACTGAAACATTGTCTCTTCTTGGATCTCAAGCCTTCTGACTTTCAAACTGGAACTATAATCACTGACTCTTCTGGTTCTCAGGCCTTCAGACATGGACTAGAGTTTCACCATCGGCTCTCCTGAGTCTCCAGCTTGCTAAATGCAAATCTTAAGACTCATCAGCCTCCACGATTACAGGAGCCAATTCCTTGTAATAAATCTCTCTATACACACACTCTCACACTTATTGCTTCTATTTCTCTGGCAGATTCTAATAGTTTCTTTCTACTTTTTTAAAATAAAACTTTATGCTTAATTTATCAACATTTTCCCAAATTCTTTTTTTTCCCATTCCTGAATCTCTTTCTCAGTTTTTAGGTTCAATGCCCTTGTTTCTAAAACATCCCATTTACTAGTTCTTTCAGCTGTGATCACTGAGCATAAAATCTCTTGGTCTCGCCTTGTCTGAAAATATCTGTACTTGGTTCCCACTCTTGGAAGATAATATAAGCTGAGTATAAAATTACAGGCTAAGGGTCATTTTAATTCAGCTCTTTGAAGATACGATTTTACTGTCTCTTGGCATCTAGTGTTACTGACAAGAACTCTTAATTTTAATCAAACAATAATCCCCAACATTTAATGTCTTTTATCTCTAGTTAACTTAGAGCATTTTCTTTAACATTCAATGGTTTCATCACTGTGTGCCTAGGTGTGGCTATTTTTATTTAACTTGGTTGGGATTGGCTGTATTTCATAGACCTAAGAACATATGCATTTACTCATTTTGAAAAATTCTGAATCATATACTGCTGGCTTCAACTCTCTTCCGAAACTCTAATATTAGACGTGTGTTAGAGGACATTATTCTAGCTTTTGTATCTCCCATAGAGCGTTTATATTTCTCCTCTCTTCATCATTATGTTATTATATTAAAGGTGCTTTCCTCAGACCCACCCTAGAATTCCCTAATTTATGTTTTAGTAATTCTTCTAATTTTCTTCTAATCCTTTGTCTAATAATTTACTCATAAGGAGCTTTTCCATGACTATTAATTTTATTTCTAAATTTTGCCCTTTTTCAAATCTTTTTGCTCTTTCTTTTAATGCTAGTCTGTTTACTTATCTACTCATAATCTTCATTCTTGTTTATTCAATCAATTTTTTTTTTTTTGGGCAGTTTTTGGCTGGGGCCAGGTTTGAACCTGCCACCTCCAGAATATGGGGCCGGCACCCTATTCCTTGATCCACAGGCACCGCCTTATTCAATCAAGTTTTATACAAGGTGACACAATTAAGTTTTGGTACTCGTCCTAGAAAAATTGCTACATACTTCATTGCTGAATATCACTACAGTCAACTTCATAAGTACTCCCCTTGGCCTTCTGGTGACCACAGTGATATTTAGCAATGAGGTATGTAGCACTTTTTCTAGGATGAGTTCATGAACTTAATTGTCCGATTTCATGTGCACATATATACAATTTTAAGATTTACTTTATTTTAATATTTTGTCCTATACTCTTAATTCAAACTATCTTCATTCCCTCATCTCCAGTCCATGGTATGCTATTTCTATCTCTCTTTTTTCTCTCTCTCTTGCCGTCTTCCTCATGATAGCAGGTTTCCTCTCTTGAGTTATAAATTTTTCCTGGAAGCTTATTTTTAGCATGCACTGTTTGGCCCGTACTGGGGAAGTAACCATGACAGTACAGTTTCATGTTTACTTTTGCGAAGACCAGTTTTACTGTTTAATTCTTAGTTTGGCCTTTCTGCAGTAAACATGAGTGTAAATTTGAACCCATACTCACAAACAGTGCTCACCTGTTTCCATTTTCTCTCTCTTCACAACCCAAGGCCATACACAGCTTCCTGGCCATTTTCCTAGTCCTTCTCTCCTGGCTGGGTTATAAATGGAAGATCCAATCCAGATCCTGGTTGTAACTCTAGGGAGTTTAAAACTCAAGCCCAGTCCCCCCTCATGTCTATATCTAAAGCTACTAATTTGGCACTCTGGATATACATCCTCTCTCCACCTCTGATACCCAAAGATGTTATTTTCTTTTGTTCATACTTGGTTATGCATTTTAAAAGATTTTTTTATCTATCGTTTTTATTTCTTTGTCATAGAAAGATGGCCCATGACCAAAAGCTCATTCTGCTATGTTGAGGAAATTTTCAAAGATCCTTGAATAAGAAATTCAGGAAAAACACTTGTTTCTCTTTTTGTTTGTTTGTTAACTTTTTGGAGGCAGACTTATAAAAATATATAAGGAAAAGATCCTTCCAAGAAGTCAGAGTCCCAAAAAGCAGAGAGAAGTGTGGTGATGGGGACATGAACAGGGTGGAGGGCGGCCATCACCTAAACCACCTCTGAAGACCTCGTTACTCCATGGACTCTGGGAGGCCGGTGGAAAAGAAGGAAGGTCACGGGTGGCCACAAAATAAATTGTTCCACTGATTTCTCCAAAGGCTGCCATCACATCTCATGCCAAAGCACTGTACTCATCAGCAAGCTGGGGAAAAAAGACAGCTTGTTTCTGTAGCGAATAGGTAATATAACTTTTTCTTTTCTGGGAGGGGCACTTTAAACAACAATTTCTCAACTAGCTCATTATTTGGCAATTTGCAGAAGGCTTGGTGGAGATAATTTGCTCTTCATGTGGCCTCGACCGTGATAGTGCATCTGGGTGCTGAAGGACTCCCTTTCACGATGACTCAGTCACGGGTCTGGCACAGCCATAACTGTGGGTGAGGCTCTGGCTTCTCCCCAAGTGGTAAGACTTGTCTAAGGACGGTTTGGATTTCTTCTGGAAACAGTGGATGGGGGTTCAAGTGCAAGCATTTTCGGAGAAGCAAGCAGAAGCTGAAAGCTTCGTATGACCTAGCCTTGACAGTCACATAATAAGACCGCTCTTTTTATTTATTTATTTATTTACTGATCTTCCTCAAAAGAAGTAAATTATGACTTCTTTAAAAAACAAGTGAACTGAGAAAGACATGCCATGTAACACTTTCTTATTTATTTATTTATTTATTTTTTATTGTTGGGGATTCATTGAGGGTACAAGAAACCAGGTTACACTGATTGCATTTGTTAGGTAAAGTCCCTTTTAGAATCGTGTTTTGCCCCCAAAAGGTGAGGCACATACCAAGACCCCACCCCCCTCGACAGAGAGCCAGTATGGAAAAGTGTTACAAGCAGAGGCTCGGATCAGACAGACTTGGTCTGAGGTGTGGTACTTCGACTTACTAGTCTAGTCATCTCAACAAGTCAATGGTGGCAACCGTCCTTGACAGGTAAAGAGAGTAACATCGGCGCTTAGCTTGCAGAGCTGTTGTGAAGATGAAATCAAGGCCTGTGAAGGATGTGTGCTGTTTGAGACTTGTGCTGGGGCAGTTGTTACATGGTTGCTTGGACTGGTGTTGGATGATGGTGGGGCCTGCCTTCTGCCTCACAACACTACAGTGCCAATAAGCACAGCCTGACTTTCGATTGTACAAAGGGTAAAAAGAAAAAAAACAAAAACTGAGTCTTCATGAGATGTATTTGAGAGAGCCAAAAGTGAATCTGTGCCACAGGCAAAAATGAGGCAATGCCAGATTGATTCTCCCATCTCACACAACCTCCCCCTTCACCCTCAGAACCATATATGCATCCCTTTGTGGCACTCGGTACACTGTTCACTACCAAAACTGTCCTCAGATGAGAACTTGGTAGAGGTCCTTCCTACTTTGGCATGTATTGAAGGCTTGTGATTTGAGTTTTGTCTATCACCACGTAACAGAAGGCTTTTCCCTACTAGCTAAGAGCATTTCAAGGGTCAGCAATCAAGCAAGTAGGAAGTTTCTAAGAATCACCGACATCACCCTCATATCTACCACTCTTGCTTTCTTTAGGGTAAGGTCAGGTAAGTAGCCAGCTACTGCTAGAAGGAATCGAGGTGACTAAGCAGGTGAATTACCTGTGCTCTCGACACCACTGAAAGTCTGGCCCACTGCAAAGAATTTTTTTTTTAATGAGGTTATACTTACATGAAAATAAAAACAACAGCATACATCAGTGTTTTTCAACCTTTTTATCTCAATGCACTTGAGCCTATAGCTAAACTTCTGTGGCACACTTAAATTATGATGATCAAAAAAAAGTAAAAAAAAAAAAAAAAGAATATGCTTTGAATGTGCTTTGAACTTCTTTCAAAGATAATTTAATTAATAGTCTTTAAAAATTTTCATGGCACACCTAAGATTCTCTTGCTGTGGCACACTGGTTAAAAATCATTAGCATAGGGCTGGGCATGGTGGCTCACGCCTGTAATCTTAGCACTATGGGAGGCCAAGGCGGGTGGATTGCCTGAGCTCACAGGTTCGAGACCAGCCTGAGCCAGAGAGAGACCTCATCTCTAAAAACAGTCGGGCATTGTGGTGAGTGCCTATAGTCCCAGCTACTTGGGAGGCTGAGGCAAGAGAATCACTTGAGCCCAAGAGTTTGAGGTTGCTGTGAGCTATGATGCCACGGCCCTCTACCAAGGGTAACAAAGCAAGATTCTGTCTCAAAAGAAGAAAAGAAAATCTCTGGCATATATAGTTGAGATTTCTAATCTAAGGTCCCAAAGGGGTTTTAACAAGATAGATGAAGCAGCCTGAGCTGGCTGTGTACTGTGTGGCAGCAGCTCAGAGAAAAGAAAGAACATGTCAAGGAAGGACAGACACAGGGATAAAGACGAGATGGGCTCTTTGGAAGGAAAACTCATGTGCAGTCACAACTGTGAGGTCAGAGCCTAGTTTTCCCCATGACCCCACACTGAAGAAAAACATCCCTGCACTTAGACAGCCGGATGGACACGGCAGCCCCTGCTGGTGATATTCCACGGTACACAAACTGTGCCCCTGCATGTGGCTGCTCCAGAGGCTGAGCTCTAAGACAGCAAACACTAAACACCAACTAAAATGAATCCTTTCCTTCCAATGCCGGTTTACAGTCATGAGGGTCCTTCTCCATGAGGGGTGACCTGCCACTGTCTTTCTTGGACAATTTCAGTATTGCCAGTGGCCTGCATAAACCTCCTTACCTTTGCAGTTGGAACTATTCTTCAAGGATTCCAGGTACTAGCCCACCACCTCTCATTTTATTTAAAAATGAAATCTAAAGCAGTTTGATCCCATTTGACAACCTGAGTAAGAAATATCATTTAACATTAGGGAATTCTACAGGGACAAATTCAATTCTGCTCTCTAACTAGCACATAATCATTTAAGAAATTAACTTACAGTCATCAAATATAAAGTATTAGGTAAGGACAAGAGGAAGATGTTTCCAAAACACACATATTCACATGATCAGAACCTTGTTCCAGGCAACATGTAGTCTTATAGCTGCCAAACACCATCAACCCTCATCTAACAAGTGTGCATTCAACAAATATTTATTATTTGGCTAATGGCTCATGCAACAAACACCTTCATTTCTTCCCCTCGCCCCCGAATTCTCCAAATCTGTAATGTTTCCTGGCATCTTTCCTTTGGCCAAAACTTCAAAGCCCGATTCAGTTCTTATCTCCTCCACTAAGCCCTTCTCTTATTTTTCTCACCCATTTGCCTTCCTCTACTTCTCAACCTGTGGGTCGTGACCCCTTTAGGGGTAGAACGACCTGTTCGCAGGAGTCACTTAAGACCATCCTGCATATCAGATATTTACATTACAATTCATAACAGTCGCAAAACTACAGTTATGAAGTAGCGATGAAAATAATGTTATGGTTGGGGGTCACCACAACATGAGGAACTGTATTAAAGGGCCGCACTATTAGGAAGGTTGGGAACCACTGCTCTAGCTCATATTGTGCAATGGAGAGAACTAATACTGTCTACAGTCATTTGGCACTTTCTTAAATATGACTTTGTCATCAGATGATAAGAGGCTGATCAGGATGCTAAACGGTTAAACTATGCCAGGTTAAAAAAAAAAAAAGTCTAAAGGGAAAAGGATTGTTTAGTACAGTATGGGGGGGGTGTTACATTATGCGTCCTCAATGTTGTCTTTAAATAGCTGGTGGTTTTCACACAGAGGAAGATATAGGCTCTTCATGTGGTTACTCCCAAGAACATAAGAAAGAAATCTCACAAGTCAAGTATGGGTTGTGAAGGTTCAAGGTTTTAGATTTCAAGCTCAACTTTGTGTGGCCCTCTGTTTGGTCCACACAGATGTCTCATCGTCTTTTTTTCCATATGGCCCACCTCAGGAGACTTTTTCTTAATTGCTCTCCCATGATATTTGAATGCCTCAGGTTTGATGTGCGTTCATCTGCGTGGGCAGTATCACCCTCTTTGAGGATGTGTGGTTCACATGGAAGATTAAGAAACTGAGTCAGGGTATTTGGCAAGCTGCTGAAAAGGAGTAAGTTTCTTTGTTATTACTCCAAAGTTGCTCGGCACAAGCTAGCTTCTCAATAAACTGCTAAATAAAGGAATTAGTGAACAAATCGCCAAATGAGAGAGAAGACGACTCAAAATCCAAGCTCTCCCTATGTTTCCTGCTATTATAATGATTTTTAGGTAGCCAAATGGATTTGAGTTAATTGAAGCTTGGTTATTCTTTTAAATTGTCTTCAGGAAAATCAGACTAAGAGGCAACAGTATACAAGCCACCTTTAGATAAATGTGGAAAACATCTAACGACTTAGACTGGCATAGACGTGCGTACTGGCATAGAAGTAACTTTACTAGCATATAATACAATTTTTTCTTTACCAGTTATGTACCACTTTTATAAGTAGTTTAAATTTATGGTAAAAGATTCTAGTTCATCATTTAGGATGGAATTATATTAAGTAAATATACTATATTATTAGTGTACATAGTGCTCTGTGGACACGGCAAAATCATAAATGGCATACCAAAATTTCATTTGTTTCATGTAGAGCAAATGTAAGGCCACAGGATGAAACTAGGCCTTCTCCTCTAAACTCAGTGGAGCCCAGCATGAGAACTGAGTCACAGGGAAAGAGGGAACTCCTGCTCAAGACAGGAAGAAAGTTCATGGCAGGAAAAACCTACGAAACATCCTGGGATAGCTAGAAAACCTGACGAGATCATGAGCATCTTTTTATATTCTATAAAAAGAAAGAAAATTGAATGCTCCTGAGAATGATACCACAATGGCCACGTCTGCATGACCGAGTTGCATAGTATAGTGAGATGGGGGCAGGTCTCTGCTTGGCAAGCTGATCTCTTCAAGAAGTCTCTCTAACAATTCCCTCTGGTAGCCTGCTCATTTATATCTCCTGTGTTTCCATTTGCTGGCAAAGACCCATACCACAGCATAGTGTCTGCCTCGGTGCATAATTAGAAAGCAGTTAATTCTAAGTCATTAAAAGTGTTACCCGGGATTGGAAGAATTCATGGAGGGAGGGCACGCGTGAACAGGTGCACATTGAACAACCTAAACTTTCTACCTTTAATTTTAGAAGAAGGGTAGATAGGAAAGCAGAGATGAAATTTCAAGGTAAGTTAAACAATGTGAAAATTCACATACTTTTAGGACAGTGTAAGAAACATTTCCTGGGAACTAAGCCCATGTGACTAATTATAATCAGGGACAGCGCTTCTATTCAGAAATAACTTTTGTTTAATTCTCCTGAGAAAAATCTCAACAACTTTCAAGGAAAACACAGCTATTCAATTTCCACCCATTATCTATCACAGAGATCTACCTTTCTTACATTTTACTAAGTACAAAAAAAAAAAAAAAGAAGTCAGAATTCTGTGTGTCAGACAACTTATGCAGTAAAAGCAAGGTATGGGGTCAGTGTCATTTTAAGAACAGACAAATATCATAAAAATATCCTATCAGGTTAAAGTATTTTGCGGAGGTTTTGAGATTCTCTGACTTTTGGTCCCTCAAGCAAACGAGCTATTCATTTAAATGAACAAGTTAGTAGCCTGATCTAAAAATAGCTGTACAATTAACAGTGTACTCTATAATTAAAATCTGTATATCATTAAATTATGCGGACGTTAATTTCACTATGAGTTCTTTATGTAATGAGACAGTTAAAAGATACATTTCTTGAGTTGTAATTAATCTTTCAGCAAGTTCGCTGAGCACAATGATAGCACAATACTGTGCCAAAGTGAGAGATAGGGTTTACAAAAGAGTAGTGCTGCAAGCTCTTGGGGCTTCTGGTAACAAAGTGCGTTACAGGAGAAGTGCAATTAGTCTCTAAGGAAAGT
>CAUYON010081916.1:75000-115068 GCA_963573935.1 Arctocebus calabarensis
ATGCCTTCAGCTCCACGTGAAAGAGAGTAATTAGTATACTTGTCAAGCCAGGTACAGCCCTGCTTACCCTGCTTTTTTTCCCTCCAGCAGCTAATGAACTGCTCCCATCTCATTATTCAAAAATAAAAAGGCACTTAGTATACTATGAACTGATTTCCCTTTCTTTCTTTCTTTCTCTTTTTTTTTTTAAGAAGTAACAAGATTTGGCGCTGATCAACCCTAGCATTAAGTGACATAGTGATAAATGTCCTTCCGGATTGGTGAGAAGTTAACCACTTAGGAGTCTGAAATAGTACCATTTCATAAGGCAACTTGGAGCAATACTGCTTTGCTTAATAGAATTTGAGACCTCCCCCACCACCAAATTAATCAAATTAGTCATTTGCCACCTTAATACATACCAGTGATCAGCGTATTCACAGTTCTCTTTCCCTTTACTGCACTTATTACCTTAAGATAGCATGCAATGTACATGTTTACAGTTGGTCTTCACAACTAGGATAGAAGCTCCTGGAGGACAGGGGTTTTGTCTGTTTTTGTTTTCCAGACGTCTCCCAAGGACCTACACTAGCACCTAGGATATAGAGATACTTAACAAACAGCTGTTGAATAAAAAAGTAAATTCACATTAGTTCCCAAATCTCTTGATGTGACACTAACAAGAGAAACTAAAAGATTAAAATTTCAAAACTTTTTCTTTCAAATTAAATTATAGTAGGGGAAAGGGAAAGATTCAAAAAGGGTTGCAAAAGAATAAAGCACCAAAAGAAGAAAAGTATGAAGAAGAAAAAATTCCATGTTGCCCTGTTGCTGCTAAATAAAAAGCTAAATGAAGTTCTAAAAAAATTAATAAAATTTAACATTTCATATTTTATTTCAAAACAAGCTGACATTTTGAATGTTTCAAAATTCTGCCTATTGTATTTTGAGTCCTGGGGAAGGAGAAATAAAAACAATATTGCCAGTCAAACAAATTTAAAAACCATAAAACCATTAAATAATTAAAGTAGTTCACATGACTATTATAAGAGAAACCTAAAATGGTCTAAAGTTCTTCTAGACCTCAAGGTGGTTCCCCTTTGTCTCCATCACTACACGAACCACACCGCTCAACTTTTAGAGGTGCCAAACACACCTGTGATAGGTATAAACAACACCCCTATATAAAAAGGCAACTTAAAAGGAAGTTTCCCCCCAATCATGAACATTATCAATAAAAGCTTTCAGAGTCCATGTCTGATAAATGAATCCAATCCCAGCGGCCCAACTCTGATCCTCTGCCCTGCTCAAGAAAGAATATGGATGTTCGCTGAGTGATGATTTTGATCTAAATGAAAACACATGCTTTGGGGTCTCATTTCTCCTACTAGAGCCTAAGCCTCCTGAGGGCAGATAACCCCACTCAGATGAAAGATCCATCTTTCCACGGGGGCTCCAGAGTACATGTTCAGTAAACAAAAGACAGACAGATAGACAGACAGACAGACACACACACACACACACACACACACGCAATATGTCAAGAATGTCTGGTTTAAGAAAAAAAGTGAAACTTCTAAAAACAGAATCTGCCCCTCTGTTACCATTTGTCAACCTCATTTTCACCCAGACCTCTGTTACCATTTGTCAACCTCATTTTCACCCAGACCTTTTTGCGTTTCATACTTCTGCTAAAGGTACAGTTTTCCAGTTTCCAAGTTAAACCAGGCAGGCAGCCACAGGCAGAGAATATTGCCAACACCGTAGCTGACTTCATGCAACAGATGAATAGTTTCCTGATGGCTGCAGCCCACTTCTTCCATCCCCAAAGACGAAAAGACTTCTCTCTTCCCTGGACAGCTCCACTACAATGGGAAGACAATCTGTTGCTAAATACCTCAAAATAAGGCCACATATTAAGGTTCTTTCACATTTTCCAAGCAATCCGAGGATTTTTCATTTTTGCATATTTCAGGTGTGACTACAGACAAGCAGAGACAAAGGGGAAATGCTCTTAGATACTATTAAACTGGTAAGAATAAACTCTGGCTCAAATTACCACGTCAGTGTTCTTAGCTGGCAGATTATTAAACTCGAGATACTCTTTTCTTTCTTATTATTTCTTCCCCATATGAATAAAAATGCTGAAAAGTCTAAACTAAAGCAACTAAATAATAAAAAAAAAATTTTTTAAATCATTTAAAGGCATATCCTTAAAAAAGCCATACTCTTGTCTATCTTATTCTTTACCAAATAGCAATAGTCTACAACAAACCAGGAATGGCTGGTTCCAGGGAAATGCAGAAAGCCAATCCCGGCAGCCCAACTGTGATCCTCTGCCCTGCTTAGGGAAGAAAATGGATGTTTGCTGAGTGATGTTTTTGATCTAAATTAAAACATGTGTCTTTGGATCTCATTTATCCTACTAGAGAAATGCTGTCCACTCAGCAAAAAGACACATCTTTCCAGAGGAGCCAAAATAAATAAAAAATAAGTCAAGCAACCAGGCCATAGGACACTATTCCTACCCAGTGCCTTACAGATGAAGGTATTGACTGATTATCCAGAATTTTTAATAATCTCTAGAAGAGTGGTGACTGAAGCATGGAAAAGAACACAAAGGGCCAGTTTTTAAAAGAATTCATCTTTATTTTGATTTCTCTACTTCCAAAAGTTATTGCCCCTGGTTATCAAAACTAGTTGATATGTTAAAACAAAGCAAAACTAGTTTTTGAGGTATTTGTTAATAAATATCATAGATTTGTCAAAATTTACGTCACACTGAGTACATTTGCTTTTGATACTTACGACATCGACATGCCTCCTATGAAGAAAAATATGGAACCAAAGAGATTTTATCTATCTTTTAGCAGAGAAGTTTTACTTGGGATTGCTGTCAAATAATGTCATCACTGAAACAAATGATAGTTTAGGGGTGAGAGAGAGATGAAGGAGTGTGGACTTAAAAGAAAGAACTAAAATGTATGCTACAAATGTAACTACTAAATCTAAATAAAAATTGTCTAATAAGATTATAATCCAAATTATGAGATGAATAAATATAATAAATTTACATATAGAAGTGAGAAATAGGGAGAAGAGACAAAACTTCCCTACAGCAGAAATCCTCCGGAGGCAGGGCTTCACCTTCCTCAACTTGATTGAGGGTTAAATTTAGTGACTTGCTCCCAAAGAATAGCGTATAAAAAAAGAAAAGCAATAACTTTATAATGGAGAAAACTTAACCAGCAGCTTATGGTTCACGTAAGAGTGATGAGTCATGATGATACCATATATCCCTTGACATGATATGATGGTAGGTAAGTTCATCTCTTCCCTCTCCCCACCTAAACATTAGACAAACTCAAAATCGAAAGCATTGTACATAATACCTAACCAATACTCCTCAAGACATCTTGGTTGCCAGGCACAGTGTCACACCTGTAATCCCAGCACACTGGGAGGTTCAGGTGGGTGGACTGCCTGAGCTCAGGAGTTGGAGACAGCCTGAGAAGAGTGAAACTCCATCTCTGAAAACTAGCTAGGAGTTGTGGAGGGTACCTGTAGTCCCAACTACTTGGGAGGCTGAAGCAAGAGAATCACTTGAGCCCAAGAGAGCGAGGTTGCTGTGAGCTATGGCGCCACAGTACTCTACTGAGGATGACAAAGTGGGACTCTGTCTCAAAAAAGAACATCTTGGTCATAAAAATTAAGAAAAGACTATTGTCACACACCAGAGAAGACTTAGAAAACATGACAATTAAATGAAACATGGGATCCTGTACTGGATGCTGGAAAAGAAAAAGACCATGAATACTAAAGGTCATTTAAAAGAAAAACTGGTGAAATTAGAATGACGTCTAGAGTATAATTAATACTAAGGTACCACTGAGGTTTTCTTAAGCTGACAGATATATTGCAGTACTGTAAGATGGTAACATTTGGGGCAACTAAAACTGAGTGATGTCTACAGCAGAACTCTCTATATCATCTCTGCAACTTTCATGTAAATCTAAAATTATTCCAAAATAAAAATTTCATTGAAAAAGTAAAATCTTTCTAGTAGACTTACTGACCCCAGAAATGACAGCATGACAAAGCTAACACTTTCATTATCCCCAAACCATCAAGCTCTGTTGCTTTTGAGAGTGGTGCTTATAAGTAATCCTGAAGTATTAAGATATAATTATGAATAATAGTAGAAGGAGCAGAAAGTAAGTTTCCAAACATCAGTAGATCTAAATGTATGCTGTTATTCAATTGTTACATTAAATTAGGAAGGAATTTCAGGCAATTGGGGCATGCCTCCTTTTCATACAGCTTTCATACTGTCATAATTAATTTTTACCTAAATAGAGCATCATAAAAAGTATTTCAAAAAATTTCAGAAAAAAAGGAGTACTCAAAGAAGATGAAGAGTAAATTAATTCCTGCACAGGCTTCAAGTAAATATTTGTTGGAATGTTACTGCCTTTGCTTCAAAATTCACTATCATTCATCTGCCTCCTATGTGCCAAGCACCATGCTAGGAAATTTACTAAATCATCTGTAATATGTATAACATTGTGGGAGGCCAAGGCATGTGGATTGCTCGAGCTCAGGCATTCAAGACCAGCCTGAGCAAGTGCAAGACCCCCGACTCAATTAAACCTAGAAAAAGTAGCCAGGCATGGTGGCACTGACTCAGGAGGCTGAGGCAAGAGGATTGCTTGAGCCCAAGAGTTTGAGATTTCTGTGAGTCATGACGTCATGGCACTATCTATACCCTGGGTAACAGAGGAGGTTTCTGTCTCAAAAAAAAAAAAAAAAATCAATCTTTCTGTTTATCTATCTGTCTATATGTATGTATAATATTGAAAAGCAGATATTGTTACCTAATTTTAAAGAAAAACAAACTATAGCTCCCAAAGACATACCCAAGGGGACAGCTAGTATAGAATCAAACTGGGATTCCAAGTCAACATATTGTAATAGATGAAATTTAGGTAAGAAGAAGAAAAACTTTCCTGACACTTATTTGATATCTAAACCATGTTGTTAATAGACATTCAGTAAATAATGGGCAAAGGAAGAGTAAAATCAGAAGACACAGCCTCCTCCACTTACTAATCACTTCTCTGTTCATTTATACATTCAGCCACATAATAAAGGTAAGGAGGGAGCATGTAGGCGGGGGTGGTCAAGTTCAAGTCCTAGTTCTTGCCCTTTGTAACTACAATGAGGTTGGTCACTCATCCTGAGCTTCAATTTACCTCATTTATAAAACTACAAAAATAATATTTGCATAAATCATGTCAAAGAGTTGTTTTGGGGTCAAATAAAATATACCAAGATGTTTTATAAACTATTATAAAGTTCTACTCAGATGTTTTATGTGTTAGCTATAAAATTCCTTAATATCCTCTCAATCCTAGAGTCACAAGGGAATGCTAGGTAAATTATCAACAAAATATTTACTTCAAGTCAACAAATATTTATGGATGTGGATCTGGACAATAAACAAAGACAAGGAACATTGAATCTAACAAAAATTAGTCCTGTGTTAGTCATCTGAAATGTCTTCTTAGATCGAAAACCAAAAATAAGAAATTGGAGGTTAGGTGGCTTAGTGAAGACAACAAAACATTTAACTATATGCAATAATCAGTTTCAGCAAAAAATAAGTTTGATAATTCTCATTAAAATATAAATGTTAGCTTGTACCCAATCACATTACAACTATAAACCAAAAGGCTAAGACATGGGCTCTGAACAAAGAAGAAATTACCTACAATCTACTCAAAATATTGCACTTTACATTCTTACAAAGAAGATAGTTCACAGTCTGAATATTTTTATCTGGTTAATGACAATTGTTCTTCAAGCCTCTTAAGCAAAATGTTTACTATGAATAAAGAGTTACAAAATGAAGCAGAAAAGAAAAACTTACAGTTTCCATTCTTACATATCAGCATCCTCTCATGAATTAGAATTCCTAAATTCTCAAACCATGACGTAATATTGGTTTTATTGATTGTACAATTTGTGGGAGTACCCAATCATTATTTTGACAGTTTTATCATAAAGTAATAGCTTCCTTTTAGATAATTGCAGTTACCACATTCAATTGCAACCTTCCATAGGATTTTATTCCTAGATACAGCTTTATAGTCGGTCCCAGATCACATTACTTTCTTTTTATAGCTATACACACAAAGCATTTTAGGTGTTACACCTAATTATGTCAGCACAATAACAATTTAAAAGCTCATCATTAAGAAGTAAAGGTTAAGCACTTATATGTTAAGACACCTTTTTACAAAGACATATAGTGCTATATGACATAAGTACATGAATTATACAAGCACTTATAAATGTGTTGGAGAGTTACCAAAAAAAAAAAAAAGGATATCTTTTGGGTAAATTGGGAAATTTGATGAGTTTATACCAGGCAATAACATCTGTTAGCCAAAGTATTGACTTACAAACTTTCTGACTCAAGAACTATTTGCCACACAAGATTCACAACACAAAACTGTATTACAAAATAGGCTTTTCCATAGGGAAGCAGTTTAGCATAACTGTTATAAGCACTACTTCCCATGTGACCCCTAGGGAAAATCACTTAGGCTGTCCATGCCTTGGTTACCCCATTGTAGTGGCTGACCTGGCAAGAAGACCCCTAAAAGCCCCTAACTGTTTCAGCCTGAGTCACGGTCCATCTCAAATCCTCCCTTATTGGTTTAATTCTGAGAACAGGTTACAAGGAAGTTCTCTGAGTTCCCTGACCTCCCTAACCCAGTTGAAACAATGGTGAAAACTCACTCAAGCAGATTTTTCCCAAGCTATTGAGTCTCCCAAGCCAAGTTAGTTTTCATGCCAACTTCTATGATGCAACCCCCTGTGCCAGCCCCCTGATTATAGCCCCACCCCGTGCTAACTGCCATGATGTAACCCCATGAGCTAACCACCTGACTATAAACCCACCCTATAAGCAGCCATGTTCCGCTTTTGTATATGCTTGCTTTGCCACATTAGCACAAAAAGGGTATGAAAGACTGCCTGCATTTCTCTTTGAGGCCATTTGCCCTTTGGGGCAGCGGTCCGCCTGTGCAGGTGTAAAAAATGACACAGTTATAACACCATCTCTTAAAGGGGATAATGGCCACCAATGGCCACAGTTATAACACCATCTCTTAAAGGGGATAATAATACTATTTGCCTCATAAAGTTCTGCTGAGTAGTAGATGTCCAAGCAGAGAAAGCACCTAGAAAGTACCTGGCAATATCAAAGTATCAATATTATTATTAATGCTGATTTGAACTGCCTTAAGCAGCTAATAACCAGATCAGGACAGGAGGAAGCATCAAAACTGACAAGGGATCTAAGCCAGCACACAGGGTGGCAGAAACACCATAGGAACCATGAATTGAGCTACTGGTGGAAGAGGGCGCTTAACTCCAGAAGAAAAAGCAAATCAGAAGTTCACAAGTACTTTCTAGAATGAATGAATTAGCCTGAAAGGCAATCTAAATACTAAGTCAAAATTGGTATTAAAGGCTGAAAACCAAATGGGAGGAAAAAGCATAGGCTTCCCAGAGATCTACCCAATAGGGAAAACATAATTAAGAACACTGTTCTGACAACCTTCTAATCTCGGACAGGTGAGTCAGCACAGTGAGGGGAAGGGGCAGGTGTTTGCAAGGTTGGGATGCAGTCAGCAACCAGTTGACCGAAGAAAGGGGCAACTGCAAAGAGGCTGGGTTTAGTGGCAGTTCAACTCAGCTGTCAGCCCCCAGAAAACACCAGCTGCAATATTCTCAGTCTAGTGCATTTCGGCAATTATTGGACTTTTCTACTTCATAATTTCCACGCCATCATTATAAAATTGTCAGGAGAAATACCTGGTATCTTGATAGGGTTAGGCAAAAATTCTGTCCCCTAATCAAGTCACCTGATTTAAAAAAATTAAAAGTAAAATGAGAGAAGCTCTTTAATTCAAAAGAATTTGGATCCATTAGAATTTGGCATCCATAGTAATGATTTCCCTTTAGATAAACAAAATGTATCTCTATTAAATGATTGGGGTTTTAAAGGAGAAAATCAATATGTAGTGAATATTCTGGAATGACCACAAATAACAATAATCAATACATCATACTAAACCAAAAAACAAGAAATAGAAACTAACAAAGGGTTTTTCTTACGCACCTGTCTATATAATGAAAGAACGTTTTTCAAGTTCTAAGAAAATTCCCCATTATTCTAAATGTTTAAAATCCCCTTCTTTAAACATAAAAACATCACATAAAATCAAGACTGTACCAAAAAACTTAATACATATAAGCTCCATACATATATGAACCATTTTTTACTTCTAGAGTCTTGTTGAGACAAAAGCTCTAGGGGGATGAGAGATTTTGTCTCTATCCAAATCAAGTGACATGTGCTCAATCTTTGATTCCACGTCTCTTTGGGTTGTGGATCACTTTTTTTTGTTTTGAGACAGAGTTCTATTATGTCGCCATTAGTAGAGTGCGTGGCGTCACAGCTCACAGCAACCTCAAATTCTTGGGCTTACGTGATTCTCTTGCCTCAGCCTCCCAACTAGCTGGGGCAACGGGCACCTGCCATAATGCCTGGCTATTTGTTGTTGTTGTTGTCACTGTTGTTTAGCAGGCTTGGGCCGGGGTCGAACTCAGTAGCCCCTGTACGTGACCAGTGCCCTAACCACTGAGTATAGGCGCCGAGCCTATGGATCATTTTTGAAATCTCTTTGGTCCTTCCTCAACTACTCTTTTGCCATTATCTTCATTATCTTCCCCTATTCTTAACAACCTGTTCACTGATCAGTTTGCTTTTTATATATTTAAAATTTCTTCACAAGTTGTCAAGAAAAGTATAAAGGAAGGAACATTTATGAGTAAGGTTTTTTCATAGTTAGCAGGGTTTATAAATAGTTCAGTAAGATATCAACCTTAATAGCCAAGGTATTTTTGAACTTCAAGTACCCATCCACAGCCATGGGCAATATAGAGAGTTCATTAAATGCTACTGACTACAATCTATATAAAGCATAGTAGAAATCTAACTTCTAATTCTGAGTTTCTTAAATGACAGAATCTTTCAATACAATCACAATCATTAACATCTATCACACAGTGACTGTGCTGCTGTATTTCTTTTTCAAACTAGTGAAAATAAGTTATTTTCTCATTCTACAAGTTGTAAAAAGCCAAGTCTACAAATAGATACAAGGAAATGCCAAATTGGGGATATCACTTTTATCAGCAAAAGCTTCGTGTCCAAAATAAGTTCAGATTCCTACCCCTGACATTTCACCTCAATTGTCTAAACGAGACCAATAAGCTTCACAGAACAGAAAAGAATTCAACAGCACTTTCAAGAGATAAAAAAACACAGCATCATGTAGAAGCTGAAAAAGTCTTTTTATAATAATTAAGACTTTTCTTAATGTTTTAAAATTAAATAAGAGGATGAAAATCACCCGTGTACAACGTGTAAGAAAGCAGACTTCCCCACTTAATAAAAAGGTGATCAACAAACAAGAGTTTGTTGAAAGAGTTGGGAGCATCTTCCTCTAAACTGAGATAGAGAAGGTCCATGCGTTCACTTCTCAAAGAGGCACCCATCCCGGGAATATGTATTAAATTGACTACGTACATTCACTTGACTACCATTTAGGGGGCAGCAGAATTTAAGGTACTATGCAAATTGAAATGTAATCATTAATCATTTAATAAATTAAATCTTCACTTGAATATATAAGAATCAAATGAAGGTTTACAGGTAGAATGCAGAGTGTCTCCTCCTATTTGAAGTGTCCTGGAAAGAGCATTGCATTCATAGATAATTCACAGATCTAAATGTGGGGCTCTGAGAAGGAAATCCGTACGTCCAACTTTACGCAACAGTTCTACAAAATGTGCTCTGGAACTTCGATTTTATAGCCCAAATGGAATTCACTTTTTTTCCTTCCCCATTCACAGCAACTCTTACTCCTCTTAACATGCAATTTCCCAGTTTGAAACCTCAGCGGCACCCTAGGTTCCTTTTACTTTCTAACTGTCAGTATCAGGAAATTGCCCCATTCTATAGACTTTGTTTTCTTTGTTATTTTCATTGCAAACCCTAGGCCAGACCTGGTTTGCTAATGCTGATGCACTAGCTTATTAGTTGGTCTTTCTCACCGCATTCCATGTCTCTTTACTTTAATCCATTCTAGACAGTGTTGACAGATCAGCTTCAGCTTTGTTTCTTAACTGCTGTCAACAACACACAGCTCTGTATCACGATCAGTTAAAGCCTCAAGTTATTTATAACTAATGCAAGGTCAATTTATAAGTGCTCTTTAATAAATAAATAAGAGTTGGTTTAGTTATTCCTGTAATAGTATTTACTCTCCTTCAGGTGTATTCCACATACTTTCTTAAGTGGAAGACACGTGATAAGAGTTATAGAAAAGTGCGAAGAATTATATATAATTCTGGTTCTCTCCACATCAATCTTGGTGGAGAGCAATGTCATTAAAGAATTACAAATAAAAACCCTGATCATGTCACGCTGGTATTCTGAACCATCACGGTTGTCCAGTGTCTGCTAATTTAAACGTAAACACCTAGGCCTGGAATTCAATTCCTTCTGTCGCATGAACCCAACTAAATCTGTCCAACTGTAATTGTACAAACTTTTGCTTAGCAGCTATGGAATATTCCTAAACAGACCTCGAACATTTCCACTTTCCTTCTTTGTATGACATAGTTCTCTGCCTTAAATTGTCTTACTCAATGCACGAAGCTTCCTCTAATTCTACAAACCAGAACACATTTCTCCTTTGGCTCCTTTCAGCGTTTTGAACCTCTGAAGGCACAGGCAAAAATCATAACAACAGGGTAGGCATTCTATATCTAAAAATCCCAAATCCGAAAGGCTCCAAAATAGGAGTGATAGGCTTCAAAATAAAACGTGAAATTAAAATTTGGGCTTCCTTTGCCTACTCTTTGTCTGTAACTGGTCATCACTTTCCACTTATGCCCTCTTAACACAATTAGAAAACATGATATAAAATAGACAAAAAAGTCAGTATTTGGGTACTTACTTTGTCAAAAATATAAGAACTCACTTAAAAAAAAAAGGAAGAGACTCAAATATAATTTACCTCTTCCTTGTTATTTATCGAAATGCTGCTGGTAATACCCTCCAGTAAGGAGGGCTGCTGAGCAGGGCAGAGCTCCGTCACTCGGACTGATGGCTTGATGAGCAAAGAGCTCTCCATCTCCTGCTTTTGCCCAGGTCTGTAATGTGTCAGGAAAACCTATAATCCTATTCTGACAGCATTTCTCTAACAATTATTCTAACTGCTACTTTATTCCCTGTGATGCCATGAAAGGAATAGCTGAAGGGCAGCTGCCAGCAGTGCTGTGCACCCCACACCCTCTCCTTCCCCTCCGACTACGACCCACCTGCACTTGGGCCACGTGGGCTCCACCCACCTCACCTGGAGATTCTGCGGCCCACTAGAACCCCGGAGATGCTAGCTATGCTCCCCCAAACAACTTAATGTCAGATGCCATTCAGATTTCACAAAGAAGAGAAAATGGCACAATGCGAGTAAACTTGTGGATGTTGTCTAATGTGGCAGGAAGAACAATAACTCAGTTTAATTTATCAGACTTAATTTTGAATCCAGGTCCTCCAGTTCTATGGAGTAAGAATTAGAGGTCCATGGCCAGGTTCTCTCCGAAACTCAGCCCCCCTACTGCTCACATCACAGCACCTATGTTATCATCACACTAGTTCTGCCAGGAGGGTAAGCAGCAGTATAACGTAAAAGACTGTAAGACTGATATTATTTAATGAGGGGTAATAACAAAATTGTCTGTTTACACAGTGCCATGCAGGTTTTAACCACTGAGGCACTGGGCAGAACGTACACATATTCGAGCTATGTCATTTTCCAGAAGGAAAAACCATTGAAAACGGAGCATTGATCCATGTGAGCGTAACAGCGTATACACCATTCTCTCCACTCCCAAAGGAATGGAATTTTGCGTTTGATTTGTGATTTTTAAAAGGAAAAAATTAAAAATACAAACCAAGACTGACTTGGACTTGCAGCTCATTAAAGCTGAGGTGATTTCCCCTGTATAGAATATTCTATTGATCTCCACAGTCCACACTAGACAAAAAGTGTGGTCAGGGAAGGGAGTGATGGATGCCTCTGCCAATAGCAGAGAACAAACCTGTTAGCTAATTGCTACCAAAGACAATTATCCCCGCATTGTTTCATAATGGAAACACATTACAAAACTCTAATATACACACAGGGAAATTTGATGATTTGACTGCGGAGCCATGTGCATTGAATTTCATTGCCAAAGGCCAGCCAGGTCGCTGCTGTGAAGGGGAAGAAAGTGTCAGAATATAAGCCACAGTAGCTTAAAGCTCTTTACTTTAAGAAAAAAGAAAAAAGGAAGAGAAAAGGGAGAATTAAAAAAAAGAAAAGAGAGGAAGATACCATAGCTTCATCAGCAAATTGATGGTAATCTGTAACCTGGCAATAATGTCAACATTTTCTGTTACTTTTTGAAATGAAAAACCTTCCACAATGGTATGTCATATAATCATAAGGGAGATTCTTAAAACCACTTTCTGTCCAGAGAATATTGTAATAGCTTTTACAACTGGCAGCCAGCCTTCTGGCAAGTAGAGAGTTAAAAAGGTGGCTTCACAATAGCCTAGTATGATGATTAAAAATAACATCAAATATCTGTCATGATTTTACTTAAAGGGAAAAAAAAACCCTGACTCTAACAACTCACAGTAAAACAGCCATTAACCCAACCAATTATAAAAGAAAAAGCCTCAAAATACAGTTATTTGATTATACATAATCATAGTGTAATTCAAGCATACAATATTTACACTTGCCTCCTTTCCAAGAAGCCACATTCTTGAAATACCCTTTCCTTGATATGTTTCTAAATATGCTCATGTCCTTCTCCAGTGTATTCATGCAAGACATTTAATCCTCGCATTGGAATTACAGGATTCTGATATACAGTATACATCAAAATTATATTCAGTACTATTTAACCCTCTTGTATAAAATGGCACAAAATAAAAAGAAAAATGTACTGAAGATGTGCCAGTGTTATAAAGATAAATTAACGGCTACAAAATTTATGGTCAACCTATTAACTTCATAATTCACAAGTCAATGAATTCTGTTTTACTGTGTTTGATACTGCGCTATGTAGCCCAGTCTACCTGCCTTAGACTCTGCTGACTACTATTTTGACAAGACCTGGATAGCAGTAGGTCCAAAGCAATCAGAAGGTTGACTTTGACAAATGGCGGTGCTGCGGTGAAGTTGAAAATAACACACATCCACTTTAATCTCTTTCTTGATTAAATCGAAACCATACCATTCTGACATCATGTGATTTGCTCATGAAGCATCACTGCAGGTTACTTTAGAGGCTACATCTATTGAAATGATATTGAATTTTTAGGGGAAGTACTTAATTCATTCAAATGAAACCTTCACAAGGTAACTGGGCCACCAGTCACTGATAACTGCAGATTCAAAGAAAATCAAAGGAAAAAAAAATCCCTGACAAAATATAAAAAAATAAAAATCCAACACGTATGACTGAATGATATTTTAGTAGGTATTATCTTCTACTTTCAAAGAGGGAATATCATATGCATAAACCACATTCCAAAGCTTTTTACCTATTCTACCGCAGCTAAGCTCCAAAGGTAAACATTACACTGGGTAATAAAAATGCAGAAGATGAAATTGTCTTTTTTATATGAGACTAGGCAAATATTTATGGGGCAGTTGACAAACTCCTGCCTAGTAAAAGAGCCAGCACGGAGAGCAATTATCCTGATATTCATGACTCACTTTGAATATCACATTGAATATTACTCATAAATCTTTTACGAGCACATCCCCAGAGCTCACTTAACAGCCGGTTTTAATCATGCAGTTGACACAGAGAAAATAACAAAATGTATTTTTTCAGTGGCAAATTAATTTAGGCTTGAACCTCCTCCTGTAGCTCTATTCTTTTCCTTTTTCCTTTTTTATTTCTTGTATGAAGACCAGTGGAATTCATTTTTGCATTTGGAAGTAGTATTTCTCCAGTCTTGCTGAATTAAAATAAAAAGGATGAATGTTTCTTTTAGAGCCAGTTCCTGACAGTGGTTTTTTAAATGATGTATCTTATTCTATACATGAAAGATGAATCAATTTTTTGAGTTTGATACACATTGTCTATTTAGCTGAATGGAGAGGTGAATGTAGAATTTAGACAAAGAAGAAAGCATTATTCTGAAGAGTATTTAAGTTGTGGGTGGTCTTTTATATTGCATTTAATTGTCATTAACTGCACATGATAGCTGTTTAGGAATCTGGCTCTCATTAAGTGACTCGAAATGCTGTGTAAATTATTTTTAAATTGGGAGAAGGGAGTAAAAGAGTACCATTAAGGAAAAGGGAAAAAAAAAAAAAAGGTAACTCACGTGGAGTTTCCTCATGTTCCTGCAGAAACCTCTCTAGTATAAGCCGAGCCATTAATGAGGGTGCATAGTCCACCTTTATAAAACACAAGTAAAAAATTAAAACTGTCAAGTTGTGCAAGCAGTTGATATTCCAATATTTTGTCAACACTAAAGATTAAGTCCATTTTAACCAACCACAGCAAGCATCATTCATTAAGATCTTTCCCACTCTTGGCATGTTCCATTATAATAAAATTATAACAAGTATAATCTGTGCTGTTGAGAAGATTAAATGGGTCAAATTTATTGACTATAACATTGGAGCAAAAAGGATAGAACGACTTAGAAATGATATTTGTCTCAAAGCGTAAAATGGACTTTTCTCATTTCCCCTCCATTTTTTTCTGCTGGTAGGCCAATATTATTTTTTATTCTGGCTATTCTCCTTTCTACCCAACTGTCTATATTTATACTGCTTTGAATGTTATTTCAAACAAAAAACCCTTTTGTTACTCAGTGTTTATTTTCAGAATCAGAATCACACATCCTTACTTACTAAAATATGAATTTTACCAATTTACCTTTAAAGAGAACTGAAATGTTGGTATAAGTTCCTTACATATAAAATATTTTATTGGATAAAAGAAAAACTGTTTGCAGAGATATTAATAATAAAACACAACAATAACTGCAATATAAGATCATCATCCCCTAGCTTATCTGAAATGTCACTAATCAATTTCGTTAATACAGAAACTGGAAGGGCAACTTTTTAAAACAAAGAAATAATCAGAAAACAAAGAACACTCAGTCCAACAGTCGCTTTAATTTTAAAATATGCATTTATTATTTTGTAAAAATATTGTCTTCTTTTTGTTTCCCCGCTCTTATTTATTAACCATGGATTTAATTTCACCAGAATATAGGTATAGGTTTTTTAAGAGCAGTTATGCTTCCTTAAAACAAGTCTATGTATCTTAGGTAGAAGACAGCAAATGTTCCTCATATATTATCACCATGAATTTTTCTTGACAGGTTTTCAAGTCCTGTATTCACACCAAAATTTTCTCTTGATTTAGTAACTAGACAAAAAGGCTGGCTTCATTTGTATGAACAGTTTTTTCAAATATGTATGTACTTGGATGCCCTTAAACTCCCCAAGTAGAAAGAAATGCTTTCCACGAAGCTGCTTATTCCTAGGAACCCACATCAGAGCTGACACATGAAAAATGGTGAAATTACTGAAGGTAGTCCTGCCTGAATAAGGACTACCTTATTAGTTCAGGTACTCGCATCTCCCTAATTTTCATATTAATCATGTGTCCATCTTTCTCTGAAATAGGGCCATCACGCTTCATGTCAGAATTCAGCATGTAAGTAAAATTCATAGTGCTTCAAATCTCACTTGAAAATATTTGTGTGGAGAGAATGGAATGACTGATCTTATTATGACTGACAATAATGAGATTTTCCTAAAATGTTCATGTTTAGCCTCAAAACAGGAAAAGTACTTTGATGACATTTATAAAATCAGTGATGGTCACCGATAGCCCATAACCTCCAAATCAACAAAAATATGGTGTTCTTGTCTAAGAGAGTTGCTGGACGCTGTAATGTACCAATGTTATGTATTTCTCATCAATTTTTACAGTTTCCACTGATTAAATATATATTGACTCATAAAGTATTATCATCACATCAATTGTCACCATATGCAGCCATATGTCATTTAAGTATTAACTATCATGTAAAAATGGCAGCTTGGTTGTTTAGAAGCCATAATTTGGTGGCAGCCATTCCTAAATTTCCCCGTGCATAAGCGAGCTCGTAGAACACTGCTATTCTCTCTCTACAAATCTACAGCCAAGGGATAAGAAAAAATCTTTAAATAACCATTTCTTCTCTTCAGCTAAATATTGCTACATATTCATGATAAATAACAGGTTTACTGATGTAGGAGAAAACGTGTTAGTAAGTTAAATTTCTCCACATTACTAAAAGATGGTAGTTGAGGTCAGCCAAATAAGCTAAGCTCAACAGAGCTATCATTAAATATTCAAATGAATATAAATTGCTACTATATAAAACCTACATCGTCAACATCATCATCTATAAAAATGAGTGCCATATTTGCATTGCATTCTTTCTAGATGCTGTATCTAGAATGCTGTTAGTTCACTCTTCTTTTTCAGAAAGGACAATCATTATGTTCCCAGTTATACCTCAAATGCCTCAAGTTAGTAATAGTATCATCTTGCAACAAATAAGCCGAGACAGTTAAAAAAACACCATGCTTCAAAATAGAAAAAAAAAAAAATGAATAAAATACGTGTTTTGCTAGGAGGAGGAGAGAAATCCATTCTATATGTTAACTATCCTATCAGAAGGTATAGACATTGCTTAGACTGTTAAAACCATCTAGTAACGGATAGGTAATTGCTCATGTGCTGACTGCAGCAGGGTACAGCAGAGAGAAGCTGTAAGGGAAGCCATCCTTCCTTGCTAATGTAACACGTAGAACTTGCTACTACTGCAACACTTAATGCTCACAGTACCAAGTCATCTTTGAATGCAAACACACATTTTCTGCCTTGCTTCTATGTTCTCCATTATAATGCAACACAAAAACAGTGTACATTTCATTCTACCCCATGAGGTTTGCATAAGCAGTTCCAAGTCAGACTAAATATTGTATTGCTCTTATTACAGTGGATAAATATTTTAAAGTTTAGGAACTGAATATTTTATTTTTTTGGTATGCTCTCTGCAACTATTATGAACTTTTTACAGCTTCTTCATTCATGGGAAATCTGTAGGGTTTCCTTTTTTTAAATGTAAGGATGGTATTTGTTTCCCCAAACAGAAGCAGATCAGAGTTAACAAATAGGTTAATAAATCACTGTAGACTTGGTGTTAATAAGAGCACTATGCTTCGTCATATAAAGAAAGATACTTTTCTGTAAGGCATATATCCTTACAGAAAAAAATGAATCAAGTAAATGCTACATCTTTATGTATACAATTTCTCTCTTCATTTTTATAATAGTTAGCACAGATTTTTTTTTTTTTTTCCGGCATCCGTCTCTTTACCTGACATAGGTATTTCTCATACTAAATTAAGACAACATCGTCTGGGAAGAGCATGTCCTGAACTGTTTGGTTAAAATTTTCCACAAAATAAGAAACCAAGAAGTTGTTTATACATTTGCCTTACAAGAAGTAGACTAATTATGCCAACTGATTTATTAACGCATGAAGTTCTTTGTCCAATTATTCAAGTATAGAGAGATCAGGGAGCAATTTAAATGTCTCTTGCACCTCAAAATCTTTTTTTTTTTTAAAGTTAATTACGATTCAAAGCAAAGTTACTCTAGATCGGCCCCTTAGGTTTTATGCAGGTTTTAATAAAATCATAACAATAACATTACCTCATTGGCCAGCTCCAGGAGCACTGGGGCAGCTCCATTTTTCACCACTCCATTCAGGTACCTAGACAAGACAAAGCCAAGTGGTAATGCAGTGACAAGAAAGGGCCAGCATAGACTTGTCAGCATCCCCTGTGTGGATACGTTTCTCCTGGGCAAATGGCACGCTCACCTCTAGTTAAAGGACACTGCTGTCATAAGACAGCATTGGAGGGAAAAGGATCACGAAAACAACTTACCTCCAAACCACTGGCAACCGAGAAACGAAGTAAGGGGCAGGAGGTATCAGGACGTGGGTGTCCCTTATTGTCACCTCTTAACACATAAAGTGAACACAGACGTGATTTCCAAAAGAAAACTATCTCTATCAGTCTGGCTTGATCTATACCACAGACAACCACGATGTGGAAAGGAAATAAGATGACCTTGATACTCTCAAAAAAAGCATCTAATGTACCCGTGGCACTTGCTTCTTTACCTCTGCTTCACGAGGCTGGCTGCCCGACACCTGATTAAGAAAAAGATGGAACAGACCTGTCATCAGGGGGTCAGCACACCTGTGATAGGTGACACACGCCCTCACCTCACCTGCCGGGATTTCCGTAATAACCTTCAACTCTCTTCATCTCCTAACTTGACTGACAGAAACAAACAAGCAACCACAAAATCCCCCAAATCCATCCCAAACATGGAAGCTGGCATAATTTTCTTTTTAAATTCGAATGTGCCATTCAGCCCCTTAAAATGCTTCAAAGGTCCCACATTAAATCTCAAGATTCAATGATAACCTCTTAACAGTTCCAGTAAGGTTCTTCACAATCTGGTTCCCACCTACCCTACCTGGCCAGTCTCATCTCTGGTGCATGCCCTCTACTCCTAGTCTTCACCTGGATAACTCATGATTTAGCTCACCTGTTACCTTTTTCAGTCTACCCACATCAAAGAATAAGTTACGTGCCCCTCCCATGCAGTCAAGGAGCACCCTGTACTTCTCTCTGGGTGTACAGAACATACTGTATTTGCCTTCTCATTTACATCTAACCCATCACCATTTCCACCTCACGTGGAAAACCTCAGGAGGGTTGGGAAACTGTATTCCAATCAACTTATTAGGCCTAGCATAGTACTTGGTTTATAGAAGGTGATTATATGATACAGATACATGTTTTTTGTTTAATAAATGAATAATTAAATAATTTTTAAACTATATTGACCAAGAAAGTAGAATCAGGTAGGGACATTTTCTCTACAGTGTATTTTTGAGTAAGTTCAGGATATGTGTCTGAGATTGAAAAAAACAGTCAACAGATAAGGTCTTTCATATAACTGCCAGGAACAGTTACTAAATTATAACACAGCACACGTTATTTATAAAGCTATATAACTTTCCTGTAAGCAAAGTGATAATTCCAATAAATCCATTTCCCATATAGTGGGGCCGTTCTTAAATATGTTATTTAGGAAACTGGGAAATAAGAAAGTTTGGAGGCAAGAAAAGGAAAACAAAGTAAGGCAATATCATTTAGAGAAAGGTTGCATCAATCATTATCTTGGATGTAACCAATGAGGCCCTTCTATCAAGTTTAAAGAAACTTGGCTGGGAGCCTGTAGCCCAGTGGTTACGGAATTGGCCACATGCACCAAGGCTGACGGGTTTGAGCCCAGCCCGGGCCGGCTGGACAACAATGACAATTGCAACAACAACAAAAGAGTGGCCGGGCATCATGGCGGGCGCCTGTGGTCCTGGCTGCTTGGAAGCCTGAGGCTGGAGAATTGCTTGGGCCCAGGCGTTTGGGGTTGCTGTGAGCTGTGGCGTCACAGCACTCTACCGGGGGTGACGTGGTGAGACTCTGTCTCAGGAAAAAAAAAAAAAAACTTAAAGAAACAGTAGATAATCAAATAATAATAATTTCCTATATCTACGTAGTCTATACAACATTCAAAGTGTGACCATACCAAATTCCAGTGCAAATTACAAAGAGTTGCAAAGCTTCTTAGTCAGTCAGGTAAAGAGGAACCAAACCCCAGGGCAATGATAAAACCGGTCTGTGCACTCAGCTGAGAAGCAAGACAGCTTAGACATGGAACCCTGATCCCCAAGGCCTAGCGAGGTACCTCATATGTTGAAAAAGGTAGATCTGTTCTGAATGTATTTGTTGCCCAATTTGTTTCCCAACTATATCCCTTAACACTTCAAAGTGTTAGAAAAAAAATTAAGTTTAATTTAACGTTGTATTTATTTTTTTCTGGGAACTTTAATCCGCCCTTCATCAAAGTGACGTATTAGACTTCATTTAAATTTTCAGATATGCAATCAAAGGGACGTACTAATTACACAATATGTTCTGTAAAAACATTATCAGCAAATTCTAACACTACTTTTCTCTGATTCCTCACACCACCCTGTGCAAACTTACAGCTCTGCAATTTTCACACTGGTATAACGGTCTACTTCTCTCTCCAACCAGATTAGAAGCTTCTTGGAGTAGGGCTAAATGAATGACTGTTGAACCCTCACCTAACAAATCACTAAAAAAGATGTGATTTGTAATCAGGATATACAGATGTCATCCTGAACACTCCTTTAAGGTGACCAGGGCTCCTTTCCCGATTAAACCTATGTCACACAGAAGTTACGCTTCCCTCTAGCTTCACACAGAAGGACTAACATGAATTTCCTATGAGTAAAATCTTCCTTGAAAGACCCTCAGAGAAAGCCTACTTTATGACGTTTCTCTGAGCATCAAAGATCCATTAGCACCCACTATTACAATAATAACATGTGCCTATTTCAAATATAAGACCGAGTTACTTGATCTTTAATATTTTCAAAGTAATTGTAACAGTAAAACCTTAGAAACCTACCTAATTCTACGCTAAGCTCATCTCTCAACACCACCTTTGTTGATCCCAACTCTAGAATCTCTGGAGCCCACGCCCACTGCCCCCCCACCAGGCTGCCCCTGCTCTGAACTACACTAACATCTGACTTCAACGCTCCCAGGTGCTCACCCATCTGTCTCCCTCACACTGCTGGAGAATTATCTTCCAAACATGAAAGTGCGACTGGGATACTTCTTGCTAAAAGCTTAGAATCCACCACTGGGTCCATACTGCCTAATAAAAACAATATAATCCCAGTCCTTTGCACAAGACCATGGGCGCCGACCTGCCTTTTCGGGCTCATCTCGCCTTTCCCCATGCGTGCTCCATGCCCTGGCCCAAGAATACCCACAGCTCCAGCTCTGGCTGTCTTCTCTCAGCTTGGAACCCACAGCTCTGGCCCTGGCTGTCTTCTCTCAGCTTGGAATGCCGGGTCCTTCCTAACAAACCATAAAGGCGACTCTTACTGCTAGTCGGCACGTGTTCGCACTGCACTGAATACCTATCATCGTTGGAACTCCCGTGGCATCCTGTATAGACATACCTGTCAGCACTTCTCTGGCTGCACTTACATATTTACGCACACAACTGTTTTCCCACTAAACAAAATAGCTGAAGGCATGTGCTACCTTATTCACATTTGTACAGTCAATGGGACATAGTAAATAAAGTAAATCGTGTTCATTGAAAAAAAGGGTTCAAATGTTCAGAAACTAATTTTATCAAGGCCTGTCAGTATCATATTTTTTTATTTATACTTTTTGTTTGTTTGTTTAGGATTCATTGAGGGCACCAAGAGTTAGGGTACACTGATGCGTTGTTAAGTAAAGTCTCTCTTATAATTGTGTCCCAACCCCAAGAGGTGTACCATACACCATGATGCCTAATTCCCATCCCTCTTTTCTCTCCCCTATCCCTCATTCCCCCACCCTCCCCTTGTATTAGCTCATCTACTGCCTTCATATTAGAATTGAGTACATTAGATTCTTGCTTCTCCATTCTTGTGATGCTTTATTAAGAAGAATGTGTTCCATACACCTGAGCTGGCGGGTTCGAATCCAGCCCGGGCCCGCCAAACAACAATGACAACTGCAACCAAAAAATGGCTAGGCATTGTGGCGAGTGCTTGTAGTCCCAGCTACTTGGGAGGTGGAGGCAGAAGACTCGCTTGAGCCCAGGAATTGGAGGTTGCTGTGAGCTGTGATGCCATAGCACTCTACCCAGGGTGACAGTTTGAGGCTCTGTCTCAAAAAAAAAAAACAAAAAAGGAGAAGAAGAAGAATGTGTTCCACCTCCACCCAAGTTAATGCAAAAGATGTAAAGTTCTCATCTTTTTTAATGGGAGAACCCTTAACAAACTCAAATTAGACCTCCTATTTGATCCTGCAATCCTATTACAGGGCATCTACTGGGAAGAAAAAAAAATCCTTTTCTCATAAGGACTCTGGCACTAGACTGTTTATCACAGCTCAATTTCCAATTGCCAAAATGTGGAAATAGCCTAAATGCCCACCAACCCAGGAATGCATTAACAAGCTGTGGTATAGGTATACCATGGAATACTATTCAACCATTTAAAAAGATAGAGATTTCAATATCGTATTTGAACCAACCCTTTTCCCATGTGAATATCTCAATGAAATTCAATTGATCTCATTCTCTCTAAAGCTATTAAAGTTGGCCCTTCAGCCAGAATGTTGGGAGAAAGAGATGGAAGATACGTGTCTGAACTGCTGAGGAGGACTTCAAATCTCACCAACTAGTCATCTAGGTTCATACCACCACATGCACCAATTCAGGCAAGCCTAAATAAATTCTACCAAGAAGGTTTCCTGTTTGGAAATAAAATGGCATTAGTACAGTGAAAAGAATACAGAATTGTTTTCAAAATAAACACTCAAGCTATGTCTGTAAATATGGAAAAATAAGGAAATTTCCTCAATAATTCAAAAACCTGACAAAACCCTTTCTGGATACTATGCTATCAGGATACTCTGCAGTTTCAGTTAGCCATGATGGAACCACATTGAATACGGACTTTGAATTGTTAATTACATCATCTCAATGCTAGCAAGAATGCAGAGACATAGGAATGCTTTTATACTGCTAGTAGGAATAAAACAATATTTCTAGGCAGCATTTGGTAACATATAATAAACTTTCAAGGGTTTATAACCAGTAACTACATACGTAGAAATATTAAGAAACTAATCCAAAATGCAGACTCATGCATCAAGATGTTGATCACAGTATTATTCACAATATCAGAACATTGGAAAGATAAGTTCAACAGAGAAATAATTCAGTAAATTATCATAGTTTTATGTGATAAAACAAGGCAATCGATAAAATATAAAAATCTTTTTCAAAATATTATATCATATACACACTTCCAATTCCAACTTCACAATAGCTTATATAGTATAACCTCATCTATTAAAAAATTGGGCTGACAAAAGTCGAGAATGAAAAATACTCATAGGTATCTCTGAGTGGCACCATTAAGGACGTTCATTCCTCCTTCTCATCATCCCAAATGCGCTTAATTTTTACAATAGGGAATATTACTTTTCCAAAGAAATATAAATTACTATTAACATTTTAGAACTATTTAAATAAGTTTTAATGTAACACAATTCGACTTTATTCTAATAGCTGGGAAACAAACAGAAACCTTTTAAGGCCTATCTACCTTAGCACAAACAGGGACATTCAACCTACACATTTAAAACGAGAGGCCAGAGAGGTCCGTCCATCTGAAAGGTAACAACGTGGCCCGTCCCCCCGCACAAAGCACAGGGCAGAAAGTCAGGGAGCAGGGAAGTAAAACCAGAAAGTGGTCAGAATGCTTTCTTCTGAATTGTCCACAGTCTAAGTTCATGTTTGTGTTTCAAATGCTGTAACTCTTTAAAACAATTTAAATAAATGTAAAGAAGTACAAATATACTTCCTCATTCTCACTCAGCTGTCACTGAGTAACCACGCTTAACGATTTTTATTTCTGGCCTGCATCAAAGTATAAGGATATGTTTTGTTGGATTTATAAGGCCACAAAAGTATCAGATAATCCAACAAAAGTATCCTCATACTTCGATAATTAAATATACTTTTCAATGAAACTAAGATTTTAAAATGTAGCACTCAGTGATCTTAGAAATCATCTAATTAAGGAGTAGTAGAGGGCAGCCCCATCGCCTGTCAGTGGATCTCCAAATTTCTAGGAAAAGAGTACACTTTGTTTGAAAATACTCTATTTCCCCTGTGTTCATGTGACGAGGCATTCCAATCTGGATATAAAACACCACTATTTTATATGACAACTCAGGACTATAATGTTCACAAACAAGAATGTATTTTTTGCATGTTAGTAAGTTTCGCACTTTCTTTGGGGGCTCTTGATGCCAAAGCAGCTGGCAGTTTCACAGCACTTCATGGCCCATTCTTGATTTTACACATATGATTTAGGTCATGACTTTAATTAAAATGTTAATTTCACCAAGGAGGTTATGACTTTTATGTAAGTCAATCTTTACAGAGACTTGTTTTGGGAGCTCTACTAGACATAGACATATATGTGCAGTATGTGCACATACCTTTATTAGATATCACTACTCAAAACCAAACCACATAAGGCAGAGTGAATAAATTTCTAAAAATCTAACTTCAGTAACTTTCCTGTTCAATATCCACCTCTCAATTTTTTTTTTAAAAAATGACTCTACAGAAACATGACACCAATATTTTATCCACATATTTATTTCATTCATAAAACTTTCATGCATAAAAATCATTCATCTAAAAATCAGTGGTGTCACTCTCCCCTCAGAAAGGTTGATGTGTCAATCTTAAGTGCAATAATTTGAGAGCATATTTCAAACAGTTTTCCTTTCCAATGTGCCCTTGAAATATTTAAGAAACCAATGGACAATTCCTAATGCAAACCATTAGCATTAAGTGTTATAAATTATTCAGTCACATCACAATGACAAATTTTAAAATTAAAAAAATCTAGAGCTATTTTAAAAGATGCTGTTTGTTTCAGAATATGAGATTGAAACTATTTGCAATAAATTGGGCTGAAATTAAAATATCCCCTAAGTGCTGCTGACTTAAAACCCAGGTTTTCATTTAAAAATACAAAGCCCCTTTAAAATGTGATGGTTATGTATTATGTCTCCGTATGTCCTTACTTAATATGTCGATTTTCATTTCTAAAATGGATATAATCATTCCTACAATGCAATATATACAACTACATAAAAATTCAGCCTTATTCTCCAACTTGCTAATCTAAAATAATAAAGCTCTGTTTGAGAATATTCATGAATACATGTAGATATATGTATATATCACCATATTGCATTTAGACAAGACATGCACTTATAGTAAGTTTCAAGTAGCCAACTGAAATTTCATAATATTGTAACTACATCTCACATAATCTGCGTATATAGACACATACGTCAGGACAGGCTTATCTATGAAACAAAGCACTAAAAACTCATTCAAATTATACTAAAAGTTTTAAACAACATACTTAAAATGTCTTGAGCTATGTCATAAAAAATTAATTTAATAATCTAATTTATTCATATTTATTATTACAATTAATAGGTGCTATGATACCCTCTAGTGGGGCAGGAAGGTCATACCTCTGGTAATAACTTTCAATTGCTTCCAAAGTATGATGTTTGGCATGTGTTCTTTTAATATGTTTCTGAAACAAAACAAAACAAAATCTTTATGTTGTGTCACAGATCAGGTTCAAAACAAGAATGACATATTTCTCGATCTCAGTGACTAGCCTATTGGGCAAACTGAGTAACAGCTTGGGGATCTGGGTGGTGGCGGTAGGTTTTCCCCCTTCTGCTCTCTGAACCTATGCATTTTAATCTCTATGGCTTGGCTGAGATGTCATCTGACTGTACCATGAGGTACAGTATATATGTAAAAGCCAACAGGGTCACAGTCATTGAATCTAAATAAGTTTGCTTAGGGTTGCAGAGGGCAAAGAAAACTTGTTCTCTCTTTCAACCTATGTATTAATTTTCCCTCGCTTCAATTCCATCTAAGTCCTCTGCACTCTAGTTTTACAATCCAATTGCCATTTTTAACCAGGAAGAACATTGCTTAAAAACAACTTATTTGAAAACTACAAAAAGTAATTCCATAGAGACTTGCCACTTGACTGACACCTGTCATCTCATGATAAATGACTCCATTTTCTGCCTTTCTTGCCTTCTGCCACTCCAGCAATGGTCATTTATCATCATCTCTGTCAGCGATGGAAAGCGGCACTGACAGTGCGAGTCAGCAAACATTTAGCACATGGAACCACGCAACACAGGGAAATTATTATTGTCAGAATAATAATGGTTTAGCATAATTTATTACAGGTCCACCAAATAAGCAAAGGCTAGATGTTATTAGACAGATGGATGGGTAGGCTTGGCAGGCCTCCACCGAGACGCAGGCGGTGCTTGATGTGGAAAGGAGAACATCCTCCAACCCAATCAGAGAGCTGGCAGTTCAATTACAAAGAAATAAAGGGACATTCATCATTCAATTAGGCACCTGTCAACCCTCACAAAGGAGAAAACTTCTAACCTGGTACTCCTGGGAGAAGATGCTCAGCAGAGTGGCCTGCGATTGACTGGAACAAATAAAAGAAGGACAAAGTTAATTACTGGAGTGCACGGCAAAGAAACAAAAGAGAAAGGAGCTTCAAAGGTAGGCCTGCTGCCCTGTAATCTAACAGAACATGAAAACAAGTGTGGAAAAGTTGTTCCAGATGAACACCTCAAACAAAGGCTTCCTGCTGCTAGGTCAAGGAGAGAGAAAAAGGGAAAGGGGGAAATGTGGATGGTCTCAAAGCAACGATCATATTATTTGGATTTTTTTAAAACTTTAGAGTGATTCTAAATTATGTCTGTATCATGTAATGGTGTTAAAAGGGACCACAAGAAAGCAAGGCTTGTTAATAAATGATAGAGCTCGACTCCATAAACAGTAGAACACACAGTTCATTCATTGACAGCATTCTACAATTTGTCAGCAGACAGGTACCCTCCTCTG
This sequence comes from Arctocebus calabarensis, assembly GCA_963573935.1. Classification (NCBI taxonomy): domain Eukaryota; kingdom Metazoa; phylum Chordata; class Mammalia; order Primates; family Lorisidae; genus Arctocebus; species Arctocebus calabarensis. The sequence goes on from CAUYON010081916.1 coordinate 101,875, forward strand.
TGGCTATTCCAGATGCAGGGAAAAACTTGGGTCTTTACTAGAAGTACTCCAGAGACCACGGGAACATTCCCATTCATACTGGTGTGCTTTGAAAATAGCTTTCACAGCAGAAAGCACGGATCCCTGGATGAGTCATTCCCAAGGACTGCTACAAGCCTTTTTCCTCTAAGACTCTGCAAAATGTCAAACACCTGGCAATGAAGAAACCTGGAATATGTCCTTCCCAACTGGGAATTTTCCTCTTGCAACTGTTAACATTTAGACATAGAAGAGAATTTTTCTTTCTCTAAAAAGCAATCAATACCCCACTGCTACTCTTTTTGATAAGATATATCTACCTTATCCTATCTTGAAAACAATTATTTCTATTTTCTTACTAAATGCTGTCTGAATAGATTACACTTTAAATAATTCAACTTCTATAGTATGCCAAGGTACTGAGAATAATCAAATTTCTTTATCTATAAACGAAAGCTCTTAAGTTCATTACAGGTAGTTTGAGAGTGTGATACCATACTGGTATACTCACTGGCTTAGTGATGTCCTCTTCTGGACCTTTCCACCCTTACCAAATTATACGAGTGGGTTAAAAAAAAATACCCTAAATGGTCACCAAAGAAAACCGCTATATTATTAAAGGACTATTTCAATAACTCAAAACTGCAGAGGAATGACTGAATACAATTATACATTCATTATAACTCTGATTTTTTCAATTTCCCTTTAAAATTAGAAACCACTTTGGAAAGAGCCAGTTTTAGATACAACATCTTCCCATTTTGCCTAGCTTGCCTGAGCTTAACATGCAAATGATACAACCTTGTAGGGTTGCTGATGATAATCTGAAAAGAATTTGGCAAAACGAAGCTCAAATCTCTGTAAACTATTGAACAAGTGTGTTAGATATGTACGTGCAATAAAGACCCCTTCTTGATAAACAGCAAAATGCATTTACCCTAATAACCATTTAATGGTACATAAAATGTCAGGGTCTGTATTTCAAAAAAATATGACGAAATTAAATTTGTTTAGAATAGACAAGTCAGAAACCAATAACTAATAAAGAGGAAACTAAATTACAAATAAAGTAAAATGTAATGGCAGATGCCCATATGAGAAGACTAAGAGACAGTTGGAAAAATAAGTTCAAGAAAAAAATAGTTCAAAGTGAGTTGGTCAGGATTTAAAAGTACTGTGTAAAGCAAGCATAAGACAATGTCTTTAGCTAGAAAACTGGGATAAAACATGTCTTTAACTAGAAGAACATCTTTCAACTGATTAGCGTTCAATTTCAGCTAAAACCATTGGACAGAGCCTATGAGGCAAGCCAGTTTTCCTTGGCCAGAAGGGTTAAAGCAAAACACTGGGAGGAAGAACTGGCTAGAATTTAGAAGAGAAAATAACTGACTTACAAGATAACAACAGAAAGACTTGGGTCCAAAATACTTGCTTTTGTTTGATTAAACAAAGCTGCAGAGAAATACGTGGTCTTTGTAAGCAGCCGTCTAGCCCATCCTCTGTTCCCGGATGTGCTAACCTTACAGAAGCATGTTCTGAGCTAGCATCATACCATAAGGAGCAGGAAAGGATAAAGACCATGATATTGACTCTAGTGTATACCATTTGTACTTTCTTCCAATGTGTTACTGCTGAGAATGGATACCGGAGGGAAAGACCAGGCAGGGAGGGAGGGAGAAAGAGTGATCCCAGGGCTACAGCTTTCCATACACCCCCAACCCCCTTCTCCAGTGTGTGATCTGTTTGGACCCAAGGCAGCAGAACTTATGATATAAATTCAACACACAGAATATGGTTTCAGCTAAAGAGGAGAGGAGAAAACAACTGTGCATAACTAGAAGGTCTACCTTGAATACCACCATCAGTCAACACTATTCACTGTGCATCTACAATTTCCCAAAGTAATGAGTATGGGGAAATGCACCATCAAAATCAAAGAAATAAGGTGGGCAGGAGTTGATGTAGAAGAAACTTGCAACATACACATTTTTTAAAAAGCAAAAGAATCAGAACGCTGTCAAGTACTCACTTTCTAAAGCAGTAATAGATCAGAACCTGAATCTTCACAGTAATATTAACTGTATCACTGGGACTATGTGGTGTTTATATTATAATGTAATAAGCGACTGTAAAAGGCAGCCATTGAATTTGCACCAAGTATCCAAGATGTATTATCGCAACCTCATCAAAAAGGTTTTGCTTGTATCTTTCCCCCATGCTACTTTCCCAGATTAGCTCATCACCCTGCAGCTATCTGAGCAATGTAAAACCCTCCCTGAGCCCAGGACAACAGCAGGAGCACAGCACAGCAGCAACATGCAAACAGCTTGAGGACAAAGCCAACATACTTAAGGTGGCAGGACAGAAGGAGGAAGGAGCTGGGTCCCAGAGCTGGGACTGTTGAGCTCATGGACTTGAACTAGCCAGTCCCCATGCTTCTTACCTTGTGTACAAATTCACCTTTACCTCTCTCTTTCTCGCTCTCTCTCTCTCTCTCTCTCTTATTTATTTATTTATTTATAACCTCAAAAACAAAGACATAAGGTTTTTGTGTTTCGGCCCCCATGCTTCTTACTTTGTGTACAAATTCACATTTCTCTCTCTCTCTCTTATTTATTTATTTAATTTATTTGTAACCTCAAAAACAAAGACATAAGGTTTTTGTGTTTCCTGGTAAGGAGGAGACACAATGGAGGGAGGGCTCTGCGATAAGGTGCTCCACAAAGATGGCGAGGGTATGGCATGGAATACTTGAAGAGGTTGTCCAGTTCCATACTTTCTAATTCTCTTTGCTGGCAGCTATATTTGGCTTCCCTATTTATTTGCCTGTCACTTATTCGATGTACCTAGAGATCAGAAACTGGGTGCTCTTTCCCATGTAGATTTTCAGCAATGATGTGGGTACCATTTACTCTCATTTTACATTACACTGAACATTCTTCAAATTCCAGGAATATAAATAGACAATAAACTAATTGCACACATGACTTTTAACTCAGTGTGTCCCCAAGCCCTGCCAGCTCAGATCCAGCAACTTGAGGAACATCAGAGGAGGGCTGAGTGCAACAGATACTAAGAAGAGCTTAGCACAGACATAGCTGCAATCCAACAGTCACACCCGGGAGAGGCCCACATGTTCCCAGACGCAGACCTAAAGCAAGTAAAATCTTAAGAAGGAAGAAGGCATTACATCTGTTATGTGCTTCTTCTTCTCAAATGTGCAGCCTCTGAGAAGGAGCACAAGGAAGTAAATACCTTTAACTGTAAAGTTTCATTTGCTATAGAATCTAGAAAACTTAAATGTCTATACTCTACTGGGCTCAAAATCCTCATGCCAAATACACAGTATTTCTAGAGCTTGGGAAGTAGAAAACCAATACAGAGAGAGAGAGCAGGATACTCCTACAAAGCATTATGCCTGGACACCACAAAAATAGCTGTGCAAGGCAAAAACCTCTCTTGATCCCTGAAAGAACACAGTGGAACAGAGCTCTGTGTGGTTAGGGACTCACACTGCTGGACAAGGTGTGCTTTCCATAACAGCCATGCAGCTGCTACTCTCCCTAACCTCCCCGCCCACACAAGTTTGAAATGCACAGCCATTTTTGTTCTCTTAAAACAAACTAGAAGCACAACCGACTTTAAATATTTTGCAGGAACATATAATGCAAAATGGAAAAGAATCTGAAGAGAGAGTACAGATACTCTGGAAAATTACCGAGGGGAGGGAAAGGGGAAGCCAGTAAACTAAACTCAAGAATAGTTATCTTCTCTTCCTAATTCCAATTTCTTATCAAGGATGCAGACAATATTTTATGCCTAATGATAACAAATATCCCCATAAACGACTACATACGTGGCAGCAGTAAACTCAGTAGTAATCAACTACCAAAAAAAAAAAAAGTTCTTGAAAACTGTAGTTCTAATACACAATTGTGTCCTAGTATCCATCAGAGTGGATTGATTCCCAGACCCCACTAGATAACAAAATGTTTACGTTCCTTAAATAAAATGGTGTAGTATTTACATATAAACCTATATACATCCTCCTGTATAGTTTAAATCACCTCCTGATTAATTACACCTAAGATAATGTAAAAGCTAAGTAGTTATTATACTGTATAGATTTTATTTATATTATTTTTATTGTTATATTTTTTTTAATTATTATTTTTGTTGTTGTTGTTGTTGTTGCAGTTTGGCCAGGGCTGGGTTCGAACTCGCCACCCTCAGTGTATGGGGCCGACCCTCTACTCACTGAGCCACAGGCACCACCCTTTTAAATTATTTTTTAAATTCAAATATTTTTGATCTGATCTTAGTTGAATATGCCAATGAGGAAATTATGGGCTCTGAGGGCCACCAATATGGAGAAAATTTAAAAAGGTGATTACTATCCCAAGCTCTTAACTATTTTTGCTGGTAAACCAATGTACATTTAAAATACCTCTATGTCTAATAGTGCTTCATGCTATACTCAGCACTTTATTTCATCCTCACAACAATTCTCTGGGGCAGGCGTTACTACTGTCCTTATTTTAAAGATGGAGAAATGCAGGAAGAGAAGTTTAAGTAAAACACACAACTAAACATCTAGATAAGAGGTAGCACTGAGAATCAAAATACAGATCCAATTCCATAACCCAAACTCTTAATCCCAATGCCAATCTGCCTTCCTAACAGTTCCCAGAACTAGGTTCTGCAAATCATGTAGGATAGATAATACCCCTTGTTTAAGCATTTACATTACATCATTACACTCCAAACAACCCTGGGGGAGGGTGGTGTTGCTTTTTTTAGAAAACTAAAGTCACAGCAGGTTAAGTGTTTTGACGAAATTCCATCGCTTTAGACAATATTCTCTTTTTAAATTCAAATTGCAGTTCTGCTTTAATTAAGTTCACAAAAAAAGTACTATTCTTTTCTGTGTTGAAAGATAAAGGAACTACTAAGTGCAGGCAGTAGTCAAGGATGAAAAGATTTCCATTACTTGCCCTGTAGGTAAGGTATATTTTAACCATCACTATTGCCTCACATGTCTCTATCTGATTGTCTATGTGCCTTTTGCTTAAGTACTATTTATTTCACATAAGGCAGCTTTAACTCCGTCCCTAAACAAGGCAGTGTAAATAACCCAATATTCTCTACAGAGGATGACATCCTTCACAGTGTTAATTCTATAAAATAACATTTAATGAAGCATTTTCTAGTTATAAAACACTGTCTTTTCTGTATAAAATCCAGATATCCACTGTTAGCAACTTTCCTGTATTTATATACATACAAATAAACAATTAAAATTTGTTTTAAAACACGTTTTGTAACATGCCTTCATTACATAAGATACTAGCATTTACCTATTCCATTACATATTCTTCTTTTAAATCATTTTTTATTATGAATAAAACACACAAAACCCCACATGGAACAAAGGTACTAGCCAACAAATTCATTAAAAAAAAAAAATAAAACGAAGCCACATAAATGCTTAGGTCAATACATAGAAGACTGCCAGCACTACAAGAAATACCCTACCCAATCGCCATCTCTTCCCTCTCACAAATGAACAAATTGTCCTGATAATTTCTTGCTTTTTTTCAGTTTTACCACCTAAATATGTGTATGCACCTCTAGGTTCTACATGTTAGCTTTGCCTTTTTTGCAAACTCTACATCAAGTGCATTACACAGTATATACTTTCCTGCACTGGGCTTCTTCCACACAGCAGTATGTCCGTGAGAATCATCCAAGTCAATGTAACCACAATTAATTCATTTTCATTGCTATATAGTATACAATAGTATTTTATTGTATATGTATATGCCAAATTTATTCAATTGTTGAATATTGCTGCTAGGAATTTACAAATCTCTTGGTGTGCATTTGCACATTTCTGATGGGTACAAATATAGGAGCAGAATCCTGGGTCATCTGACATGCCAATCTCTACTTTAGTAGATTACCATCAAACAATTTTAAAGTGTCTCTAAAAGTTTCGACTCCTACCAACACTATAGAAGTGGTTCTACTACTGTACATCATTGTCACACCTTTCCCAGTCCACAGCTTACTTTTTCATTTTCTTTGTGGCACCTTTTGAATTGCAGAAGTTTTTTATTTTGATGAAGTTCAAATTATTAATTCTTTCATTTTGTTTTAGTAATTTTTGTGTCTTGTCTAAGAAACCTTTGCCTACCTATACTCTTTTAGAAGATTAGTTGACTTTCATGGTTAGGCCTGTGATTTATCTTGAATTAATTTTGTGTGTTAAGGCAGGTGTCACAGTTTCTGTTATTTTCATACAAATATGCCACTGACCATACATTATTTTCCCAGTGCATTATGTTTGTGCCTCTCAGGAAACCAAATATCTGAGAGCCTATTGTGGGATTTCTATTTTATTCCATTGATTTATATGTTTATCTTTACAAGATGTCACACCATTTTGATTACTGTATCTAAACCATGTATACTTATTGTAAGCACTATTATATTCAGTTTTAAATCTATCATTTCACTAAATGTCTTACCTCCTATATGTACTTTTCTCCCTTTTCTGCTGTTCTTTTCAATTGATATAATACTTATACTATTTTTCCACTTGCAACTTAGAAGCTGCATACACTTTTACTATTCTTTTAACAATTATTATAAACACATGCCTCCCCAATTTATCAGACTGTATCATTAATTGGTGATTAATTGCTGCCTGAAAAATATAAAAGCATTACAACACTGGCATATAGGATACTATTGATTTTGCCTTAAGGCTTCATCTATCTTGAATGTCCACAAGACATTGTTATTGTTTCACACAGTCTCTGTTCATTCAATTTACACACACATACACAATGTCATTGCTTTTTTACTCTTTCTATCTCCACTATTCCATCTGGAATCACTTTCTTTTAATAATTACATCGCTGCAGATATCTTGGTAATGTCGGTAACAGTCAAATTGTGCCTCTTTCCAATAACAGTCTCTCTTATTCCTCTACCTGGTTTAAGAATTTCTTTTATGTTTGGTTTTCAGGAGTTTTAACTGAAAAATCCCACTTAGAATTTATTGAATTTAAATATAATAGTGGGTACCTTTCATTATTTTGGAAATATACTCAACCATTATTCTTTAAACATTGCTTTTCATTTTTCCTCAAGACTCCCAATAAGGGTAGGTTAACCCTTCATTCTGTATCTTTTAACTCTTTTCCCTCATACATTCCACTCTTTTGTTACTATAATTCTGGGTATTTTCTTGTGTTCCATCTTCCATTGTACTAATTCTCTCTTCAGTAATGTTTAGTTACTATTAAATACATCCAATTCCAGTTATTGTGTTTTTCAGTTCTAGATTATCTATTTGATTCATTTTCATCTAAGTTCCCTCTAAAACATTTCTTTTTTTTTTACTTTTTTTTTTTTTTTTGGCAAGGGCTGGGTTTGAACCCATCACCTCCGGCATATGGGGCTGGCGCCCTACTCCTCTGTGCCACAGGCGCCACCCTCCCTCTAAAACATTTCAATTTTCTTTTTGAACTCCATGAAGAAAGGGCAATTCTAGTTCCCCTACCTGGAGGCCCTTGAGTCTAGTCTAAGGTTTTACTATCTCTCATCCAGGCTGTCATGTCTAGCTCCTTATGAAAATGAGTACTTCTATGTGCCACATTATAGTTGTCCATTGGAAACTGCTACTAGGCGCTGAGTATATTTCAAATCTGTGCATACTCAAGTCCCCCAGTCTGTCCTGTGGAGCCCACTTATAGGAAAAGTCAGCCTAACATATATGTGAGTTTTGAACCTGGCAAATACAGTATCTTCAACATGCCTTTGGCTAAAAAAACCCTACGTACCAGTGGATTCACACAGTCCAAGCCCACCGTTGTTCAAGGGTCAACTGTATGTGGAAAACTGCTTTATAATAAAATCTGAAGACTAAAATGATGTCATCTTTCTCCAGAGAAGATTCTGATCTGATACCAGAGGCAACAGAAGTCCAGGTCACTTTAGTCCAATTTCAGGCATTAACTTTTGATGTGAATCAGGTAAATATGAAACAGTCACATGCAGATCTTTTCATTTTAGTTCACATTTACTGTTGAGGTGTCCTTTAAAGTCCTGCACCAAAGCATGAGACATTTATAATAAAACCCCCTCTCGGTGGACACAGATCTCTAAACTTTCCCCCCTAACCTTATAAAGCTGTCAAAAGCTTTTTCTTTTGTATCTTTATATTCTGATCTAAAGGTAACTAATTTAGAACTCAATGATGAGAAAAAGAGTTCCCTAAAATTATATTCAAAAATTTAAAAATGCACTCTTAAAGAGGAAGTAACTATGCAAATAAGAAAAACGTGTAAAATTAAGCAATGACAGTGGTATGTATCAAACTCGGTGGAAACTTATACCATCAATTGGACATTAGGAAGAAAAGAGAAAGAAATTGATTTTATTGTAGAAAGTTTTAGCAAACTATGGATCCTAGCCAAAAGAAAAAAAAAAGATAACTAAAATATCACTACAAAATCTTACAAAACAGTAATATTCTATGAAAAAATGGAATAGAAAAATAGCTCTCAAGCACAATAATAAAAATCATAGTCTTTACAAATATATTTTAAATATATAAAACTTTTGAAGAATTTTGAAAATTATTCAAAAAGATATTTGAATATCTTTAACGAAAATCATAAAAAAGTTTCAGACTAAATGCAGAGATGTGATATTTTTATAAAGTAACAAGTGGAACTATCATATAAATAAAAGTCATTCCTCCACATATTAATCTGTAATTTTAATGAAAGCCCAAGCAAATTTACTTCAGTCTTCTAAGAGAACCATAAATTTGTTAAAATCCAAGAACACTACATAATCAAGAAGAGTTAACAAATTCTGAAAAGCAAAAATAATTTTTCATGACTCCATATCAGTGTAGATCTATATAGATGAAGCTGTGGGAGGGTAAAAGAATTATATGAGACTAATAAACCAAAGCTAAAGACAGTAGTTACCTCAAATGAAAGACAAAAGGAAAGAAATTAGGGGAAAGTACATTCATTTATATATTTTATTGTTAAAAAATAAAAATTGGAAGGGCAGTGCCTGTGGCTCAAGTAGGGCGCCGGCCCCATATACCAGAGGTGGCGGGTTCAAACCCAGCCTCAGCCAAAAAAACTGCAATAACAACAAAAAATAATAAATTAAAAAAAATAAAAAACTAAAAATTAGAAAAGGAAAAGGAATATAGGACAATGTTAGAATATTCTATTTCCATAAAAGTAAAAAGAATCTGAAGCAAATATAAACAGAGGTAGATTCAAAGGGTTCATTTATTATTCTCTATTCTTCCACATTTTGTGCAATATTTCATAATAAAATTAAATAGATAGGCAAAACGGAAAGGAAAAAAATTGAGGAGTTGGATAAATTGATCTTTATGATTCTTTTCTGCTTAAGTCCCACCCTATTCTAAATGTTCTGATTTAATTAGAGTCTTAAGTGCCTGTACTTCTTTCATTTCTAATTAAATTTAAGTATTAACTTTTCAGAACAAGTCATAACATAAATCAGATAAAGAACAGGAAGCCTGGGTGACACTTAATTTCACTTGCAAGATAAGACTTCTGGTCATTTTCTCTAAACTAATCCCAATAACTTCACATTATATAAATAATAGATTTATAATAACATGTTTATCAGTCATTATTCAGTCTTCTTTCTCCTCTTCTGCCCTGTGTGCTGCTGGAGCAAGAGGTCCCTCTCTTTCCCCTCTGGAAGTTTGCTAATTTGAGTGTATAAAATAAACCGACAATACACAGATTATCAGAAATAAAGGCACACAAATTTATTATTCATGTGTGTATACAAAAAGGTCCCCAAAAGCATGAGATTCAAAGAAGGGCCAGATGGTTGAAGCCACGGGAGGCGGAGGAGAGGGACTGTCCTGCAAATGAAGATTGCCTCATTGCATAGGTAACGTCTCCCACCGCTGTCAGGATAGGTGAGAAGTCCGTCTGGGTATAGGGTCCCGGGTGGGCCTAGAGACCATTTAGCCTTTTCTTCTGTAATACGAGTTAATCTTCTGAGGATAACGCAGATTCCCAGTTCATGATAATCACACTCTTCCTGAAGAAATTTCTCTTAGTTACCTAGGACCCAGCGGTTCCACTGCGAGGAGTTTCAGAGAAAGCTCCTCCCTCTGCTTCATGAGAGGCAGAAGGGTCAGAGACAGAAGAAGGTCAAAGAGGTCTTGGTTTTGAGGCAGCTTCTTGAGCTTGAAATCCCCCACGTTGCAAAGCACCATATGATGGAGTATAATTTTCTGGGCCCCAATAGCTCACACCCGAGTGACTTCCCACCCTGTTGTGTTCCCAACAATTAAATAGATAGGCAACTAGTTCCTCCACTCCCCCCACAAAATATATATATATCTCAAATCAAATTTCCCAGCACCTTCTTTTCCCCCAATGTGTTTTGATACCCAAAGTCCCTTAAATCAATTATTTCCATAAACAGAGACCTAAGCAAGAAATCCCTGGGTCATTCTCGACTCTTCTCTCTCCCTCACACCTGAACTACCTACCCAGCCCCCAAGTCTTATTGATTCTACCATTGAAAGTTTTCTCACAAGGCCGGGAACAATGGCTCAAGCCTGTAATCCTAGCACTCTGGGAAGCCAAGGCAGGTGGATTGGCAGAGCTTACCGGTTCGAGACCAGCCTGAGCCAGAGCAAGACCCCATCTCTAAAAATAGCCAGGCATTATGGCAGGCACCTGTAGCCTCAGCTACTCAGGAGGCTGAGCCCAAGAGTTTGAGGCTGCTATGAGCTATAACATCAGGGCACTCTACTGAGGGTGACAAAGTAAGACTCTATCTCCAAAAAAAAAAAAAAGAAAAGTTCTACATTTGTCTTTACTCTGCTCCATTACTAAAAAGTTTCCTGATTCACTTCTGACTGCCTATCTCTAGGCAGTCAGAAAATGTTCCGAAATTAGGTAGTAGTATACAACCTAGTGACTATACCAAACCCACTGAACTATACATTTTAAAAGGGTGAAATTTACAATGTATAAATATCTCAGTAAAGCTATTCATAAAAAATGGAGGTGCAAAATTATGAAATTTTTCCTCCTCTGCAACAGTTCCATTTTCCCCACTGTACATGCAAAAATTTAAACACAATCCACCTCACACCCTGAAAAATGATTATTTTTCGAGCGGTGGCCGTAGCTCGGCGGGTATTGTGCCAGCCACATACACAGAAGCTGGCTGGTTCAAACCCGGCCTGGGCCAGCTGAGACAGCAATGACCACTGCAACAACAACAAAAAAATAAATAGCCGGGCATTGTGGTGGGTGCCTGAAGTCCCAGCTACTTGGGAGGCTAAAGCAAGAGAATGGCTTAAGCCTAAGAGTTTGAGGTTGCTGTGACCTGTGACACCACAGCTCTCTACCCAGGGCGACAGCTTGAGACTCTGTCTCAAAAAAAAAAAAAAGATTATTTTTCTAGTTGACATGTCATGCCCCCTGATTTAGGAAAATGTTTTTGTCCTTCAGAATACTAGTATTCCCTTACAAATTCCTGGTAAGCATCTGCTATAGTTTGGTTTGTTTGACCCCACCAAATCCCATGTTGAAATTTGACTCCCAGTGTTGGAGTTGAGGTCCAATGGGAGATGTTGGGGCAAGGGAGCCAGGGGTGGAGCATTTGGAGGTGCCTTGGTGCCCTCTTCAAGAAAATGAGTTGTCCATCTGTTAGTTTCAGTAAGACGTAGTCGTTCCAGAGAGTTTAGCACCTCCCTCTGCGTTTATGCCCATTCTTGATCTCTCTCAGGCATACATGTTCTCTCTCCCTCTCTCTCCCCCTCTCTTGGAATGCAATCGCTACAAATGTCATCTCCCCTTCCCTTTCCACCATGAATGGAAGCAGCCCAAAGGCCTCACTAGAAGCAGATGCTGGTGCCGTGTTTCAAGTACAGCCTGCAGAACTGCGAGCCACATAACCCACTTTCCTTATAAATTACCCAGCCTCAGATAATCCTTTATAACAGTGCAAATGGACTAGGACAGCATCCTTCTGCATTCCACGGATATTTATTAAACAAAAGTTGTGCTGCCAAGGGAGCACCAATCGGGAGTATTACCTTACAGCCTTTATTCTGGAGGTGCTTAAATCTAACTGGAAAAATCACTCAGTGTGGTTGGGTCTCAGTTTCACCATCTGTGAATAGATTCCTGAGTTCTTTAGAATCCATTTTCATCTCGATAGTTCTATGATTTTATCAGTTCTACATGGAGAAAAGTTAAACTTAGTTAAATTACTCTCTGCTGATAGCCCTGAAACTTTTAACTAGAATTTATCGGAAAAGGGTGCCTTTGTCACAATGATGATAACCTGCTGTCAGACTGACACTGGACATTTCTGTGTGGGCCTACTGTAGCAGTTCTGTTCTAGGTCAACAGAGTGATTAAATTGTTTATTAAACCTTTAGGCATTTAAAGTAATCAGACCACAGGGTGAAAAGATGGAGGAAAATAATTAACTCCTTTCATTCACCACTGATTATAAGGTTCCTCCAAAGAGGTTAAATAATCACTTCATAGGTCTAACACCACAACTATTTCACTGCTGAAATCTCAGCCTCTCAAGTTATTAATATCTTATTTTTCTGATATAAGACTAAATCCAGATTGGTGGGATCACACCTACGGTGCATCTTAGAAGGGTACAGGTGAAAATTACTAAATGTAGAATATAAATGTTTTCATATACTGATTAAAAGGCCATGAAGGCTACGTTAAATAATTCAATGAAAATATTTCAGAATGTATATGAAGTCAGCACATTGTGCCCCATGATTGCACCAATGTACACAATTATAATTTAATAAAAATTAAAAATATATATATATTAAAAAAAAGACTAAATCTAGATATTTATAAAAAGAGCCACCACAATTTTACCTGGAAATTTCTCCTCTCTCTCTCTCTCTTCACACACACATATATATATGAAATAAAATATTCAACCTCGAGTTTCTTCGAGGGCGGAGCAAGATGGCGGACGAGTAACAGCTTCCTTGCGGCTGGGCACAGTGAGACTGGGGAGAGAGGACTTCAGGCATCTCTGCCAGGCGGGATCTGCCCAGAAACTTCCCTTTGGGGACACAGGGAGACAGCG
>CAUYON010081917.1:0-23533 GCA_963573935.1 Arctocebus calabarensis
AGAAGAAAAGCCTCTAACAAATATGATATAAGCACTCTTAGAAGCTATAAGAAGGGAAGGAGAGGAGGGGGAGAGAGAACAAAGAAATTAACATGGGAGAGGAAGAAGAAATGTTCAGTAGAGAATAGGAGGTAATAAAAACAGCCTAAGAAAAGAAAGTGAAATAAAGAATTATTTATTGATGGCGTCTCCAAGGAAAGGATATTCACAAAAAAAAACCAATCTCAAAAATATTATTCTTATATGTATATAGAAATAAAGGTCCTTATGTATGCTGCTGTTGACAACTTAAGTGGAATTAATTTATAATGCAATATAGTTTGTGAACACCAGATGGCACTGTGAGTGGTTCTCAGGCTTATATGTGTTCACTGATTATAATGATTCTATGGAAACCATACTATCTTGCCAGTCGCCATTTTTGGAGTTCTCCACCAGTTTGCATTGGAAAAGGAGATTTATTCTGAGTGCTCAGCTCTAAACCCCACTCACATCCGACCCCCAAATCTAGACCTCCAACCTTGGTGTACGGGTAGTCCAAATCTCTCTGCTCTGCCCTCCCACTCTATCACAGTCCGGCAACAATGATCGACTATGAGAGGGGAGCATGGGAGCGGGGCTTGTGGAGACTGCAGGGGGTGGGGGCTCACGGTAGCTGTTGATCTCAGGGGCAGCGGTGGTGGCAGTGGCAGTGGTGTCTCGATTCACTGAGTGGCAACACCACGACTCACGGTAGCAGTGGCATTGGCGGCTGCACCGTGACTCACAGCAGCAGCAGCAGCAGTGGTTACTATGGCCGCGGCTCGCAAAGGCCACGACGGCTGGAGGGGAGGACCTTGAACTGCAGGTTATTCTCCAGCTGAAGTGCTCGGAGGCCCTCTTCGCCAACTTCCACAGCTCAAAGTGTCTTTTCCGCTCCTCTCAGGTTTCACCAGGGTCCCCGTCTAGTGTAACGCTGACTGGTCACCCACTCTCTCTCTCTCTCTCAAATGATCTGGGGAAAAGGCGCTTGCCATTTTGGCCATTCCAATGTGTCAGTCCAGCAGAGTCCAGACCCCTTGGCTCACGCCAGGGTTGCCTGGGTCTCCGTGGATCCTAGCAGTGTCAAACTCTGAGATCCACGCTTCAGTGGAATTTTCTCCAATTAGGGCTTGTGGGTTGGGACCTGCTGTCCTCCCTGTAGGAGGGCCCGACTGCCCCTCCACTGCATAGGGTGAAACGGTTTGCAACAGTTTACACAGCTAAGAACTATATTTCAAACACGCCAATCCTCCCAATCTCTGTGCCTCACCAGCTGCCCATCCACTCCAACAGTTTATACGGGGAAAGACCCAGAGCTCCCTCCCTCTCACCTGCTGACCGGGGAGAGATGGGCTATGGGACCATCTCTGCCACCATCTTCCAGCACCCCTCTCCTCAGAATTTTCTTGATAGTTTAGAATACAAGGCTGAGACAAACAAGATGAAATTTAATGGGATGAAAATAAGCATCAGCATTTTGCTATGGAAATGAATCATCACAGCACATAATGGGGCTTAACATTCATACATAAAGCAGTTTCAGTATTATGACTCTAAATTTTAGTTCACTATCACCTCAGCCTGAGACAGTAATATTTTGTTGATTTATACCCATTTAAAAGTTAGCCAGATCTTAGCTTGGACTAACAGGAATTCAAGGAAAAAGATCATAGGAAGTACATATCTGACTATTTCTGTTAGATAGACTCTTTAGGAATTACTGTATTCAGTTTTGTGGTATATTTTTTTGAGAGACAGACTTACAATTGGAATTTGTCAAATAGCCATTTGGATTGTAAAGCTGGTGAGTTCTGAGACCATATCATATGAGAAGTAGTTTTAGAGGCATTTGAAATTTTGAGTGTGGAGAGTAAAAGACGAAAGGTAGTACTTCTCTAATAGTAAATTTTCCATGAATCTTTGGGTTTACCCAAGGGCCCTCTTTTATGCCTATCCCATTGACTATACATTCATTTGCTCATTCCAGTAAGAACTGAATAGAATGTCTGCTGTATGCCAGGAGCTGTTCTACATTATGGGCAAATAGTAGTGGAAAAAACAGACAAGATTCTTGTTTTCAAATAACTTATATTCTGTGGGGGTCACAGTAAATAAGTACACACATTAATGGTAACTGCCATAAGAAAGGAAAACAGTGCATTGTAATAAAGAGCAACAAAGTGGTTTTTTATATCTTGGCAATATACGACCTCTCTGAGGAAGTGACATATAAAACAAAATGCATTATAAGAAGGAATCAGCCAAAATGTAGAATTTCTACCTACCTTGCATGAGAGATTTTAGGATAAGTCTTTTCAGATTAATATGAGGGTACCAATGAGTAGGTAATATTGTGGGTCTTCTGAGATAGGAATGTGCTTGGCTTGTGGCAGGAGCAGGAGATGGAATGGTGGGAGATAAAAGTAGAAATATAATCAAGGCTATTTCTTATAGAAGGAGTATACTGTAGTGATAAGTTTGAGCTTTATTCAAAGTACTTTCGTAAAGTTTTAAACAGAGAAATGCCATTATGATATTTGTAAGCTGCTAGGAGGTGTATTGATTATAGATGAGAGTATGGAAGAAAGGAAATACTTAGGAAGCAAGTTATTTTAGCACTTTCTTATTATGTAGGCATTATTTCTCATATGTACTCATTTCCTGCTAAGCTGCCGTTGAGAATGGAAGCAAACAAGGCTACTGTGTAGCAACAGCAGAATGAAATTACAGAGAGGAGTGAAGATGTGGCACTGAGAAAAAGGGTTTCTTTGCCTGCTATGGAGCTCCATTCTCTAATTCAGTATATTCATGATGGCATTCCTGACTTTGTGTGTCTGGAGACACTACCTGAATCTTTATTATAAACTATTTCCTTTTTTTGTGTGTTTCCTGAACTAGTGTTGATTTGTGTTTCTTACAAAGAAGAATCCTGAGATCAATCATCAATTTCTATTTACTTGCTGAGTGATTCCAGTTACTTAACTCCATAAGTTCTGGTTTCATTCTTCTTAACAAAGATTTGATATTACTGTTATTATCTGTATAAACAATTACAGATAATAGAATTAGTGCTGGGTTCTTCTTCTCTGTCTAGCTCCCATTTATCATGGCCATTCCCATGCAGAGGGCAACCATGATGGAGATTTGAATGGGAGCAAAAATCCAGGTGAGTAAGTGCCAGGCTAGCCAGTTTGCATAAGATAGGAAAAGAAAGATGATTCCTCAGGTCCCTAGCATTTTCTCAGTTCAGTAATCTCATATCTGATTGACAAAAAATGACAGTGAGAAAGGGGGTGGAATAAGGTAGTGGACCAGAAGGATCATTCAGCTGAGCTTTCCTAGAATTACTGGGGAAAAAGAGAGAACCCAGCCATGACTGGAGTGGGGACCTTACCCCAAATCATAGCTTAGGCAGCATCGTGAGGAGGTGATGAGCTAGATACAGTGTGTGATCTGGAGAAGTGGAAATCTGATGAATTAGGCAAGTGATTGTGACTGGATGGCATTGGCTGTCCACCCACAGAGATCTGGAATGGGAGGAAGCCTTTCCAGAGTTTTCAGTTGTTGTGGGAAGCTGTGTGTTGAGTGGAAAGCTTGGAAGAGTGGGTAAACTGGAACTGTGCACAGCAGCCAGATTTGAATGCTGGTTGGGGTGGATTTGCCATAATTTGGTGGCTGGTGAGGCAGACTTACTGAGAATTTCTTGGTGACCATTGGGCTGCCCTTGTGGGAAGGTTGTAAGAAGGTCTTAGCAGAGGCCTAAAGCACCACCATCTTAATTCTTCCTGCCAGGATCAGAACTCCACTCTTGAGACAGGCTGAGGGACTCCTGCACACCATGGGGACTGGAGTCCATGGGCACTGTCCCTGAAGGATTCTTGTGAGCTTTAAGATCCCAACTTGGCAGGTTCTGAATGCTGAGGAAACAATCAGGTGATCACTGAAGGCAACTAAGTTTGGAATAAGGACCATAGAGGTTGCGGGCTGTGGTCTCTGCCTCCTAAAAAAACAAACTGACACCTGATGTCCTGGTAAAATGTTGCAACATACTGTAATCAAGAGAAAGAACTTCTGTTTGAAACAAAGAGGCAGTGAGAAGTAAAAAGGAGGATAAGGAGGTGAACAAAAAGAACACATGAGGAGGAACCAACAGAAAAATTGGGAAACAAGAAAAACCAAAAGAGAGGAATTTCTCCAAGGGACCATGAGGCAGCTACTGCAGAAGACTCCACTGGTAAAGATTTGCTGGATGTCACAGAAAGGGAATTTAAAATATGGGTGATAAAGACAATAAAAGGAATGGGTGAGAAAAATGGAAGAATCAAAAGTCAGATGAGTGATTATGTAAAAAATAGAAAGGATATGGCAGAGCTTAAAGAAATGAAGGAGTCAATCAGAGAATGTAAAGATGTGATAGAAAGTATAAAAAATAGGTTAGACTGTGGAGAGGAGGAGCCTCAGAGCTCGAGGATAGAGTTTTTGAGTTAACTCAGGTAGTCAAATAGTCATAAAAAAGAGAGAAAGCAGAATAGGTACTTAGAGAACCATGAGGTTCTATGAAGCATACAAACATATGAATAATAGGGATTCCTGAAGGGGAAGAAGATTGTCCCAAAGGAATGGAAACCCAACTGGAGAACACCATTAATGAAAACGTCCCAAGTTTTACTAATGACCCCAACACACTCCTTTCAAATGGGTATAAAATCCCATGTCATCTCAATTCAAACAGAACCTCTCCAAGACACATTATAATGACCCTGTCCAAAGTCAAGATGAAATAAAAAATTCTGCATGCCACGAGGAGTAAGCACCAACTGACATACAGAGGCAGAGCCATTTCAACTGAAAACTTTCAAACCAGAAGAACATGGTCATCCATCTTCAACATTCTTAAAACAATTTTAATACCAGAATTCTGTATCCTGCTAAACTAAGCCTCAGAATGGATGGAGAAATAAAATATTTTGCAGATGTATAAGCACTGAGGAAATTCACCACAGGATCAGCTCCACAGGAAATAATTAGATTTTGTCTTAAGCAATGGAACATCACCAAATAAACACCCAGAAGCTAAAGATCAAAACTTAGATTCCACAATGGCACAAAGGATAAAACAATACAATGGATACAATACAAAGGATAAAACAATACAACAAAACAATACATCTTCACAAAATAAGATCAATAGAACTTACCACACTTATCAATTCTCTCAATAAATGTCAATGAACTGAATTCATCACAAAAGAGGCACAGATTGGTTGATAAGATAAAAAAGCACAACTCAACTATTTGCTGTCTCTAGGAGGCAAACCTAGTCTTTAAGCACTCAAGATGAAGGGATGGACACATATTTCAGCAAATGGAAAGCAGAATAAAGGAGGGGGGGTTGCAATTTTATTTTCAAATACAAGCAAATTTAAAGCAACTAAAGTTTAGAAAGACAAAGATGGACACTTTATACTGGTCACAGGAACAATACCACAAGAAGACATTTCAATTTTAAATATTTATGCTCCCACATTTATGAAATGGACATTGATGGGTCTGAACAATCTGATATCCCATAATACCATAATAGTCAGGCACTGTAACAATCCTCTGACAAAACTGGACAGAGGTTTTTTGAATATAGGTATCTAATGTGATACTTTTCTCTCTTACAACTGCTTTTGCTGTATCACACAGGCTTTCATAACTTGTGTAATCATTGTTATTATGTTTGAGGAATTTAATGATTTCATTTTTTAATCTGTTCCTAAACCCAGGGTCTGTTCAGATCCTTTAAACAGAAACTGAACAAAGATACAAAGGACTTAAATGTGACCCTAGGGTTTAATAGACATATACAGACCATACCATCCCAAAGCTATGGAATGTATATTTTTTTCTTGTGAGCCCATGGCACATACTCCAAAATTGACCACATCCTAAGATACCAATCAAAACTCAGCAAAATTAAAAGAATAGAAATAATACCTTGTATCTTCTCAGACCACAAAGCAATAAAGGTGGAACTCAACTCCAACAAAATCATTGATCTCCACACAAAGACTTGGAAATCAAACAACCTATGCTGAATGACATTGGGTTCAGGAACAGATAAAAAAAGGAAATCATTAAATTCCTCAAACATAATAACAATGATTACACAAGTTATGAAAGCCTGTGTGACACAGCAAAAGCAGTTGTAAGAGAGAAATGTATCACATCAAATACCTATATTCAAAAAAACAGAAAGAGAGCACAACTGCAAACTCATGAACCATCTTATGGAATTGGAAAAAGCAGAATAATCTAATCCCAAACCCAGCAGAAGAAAGGAAATAACCAAAATGAAATCAGAAATTAATGAAATTGAAAACAAAAAGTCATTCAGAAAATTAACAAAACAAATAGTTGATTTCTTGAAAAAATAAATAAAATCAATAAATCTATGGCCAGATTAACTAGAAACAGAAAAATAAAATCTCTAGTAATCGTAATAAGAAATGATAAAAAGGAAATAACAAAAGATACCACAGAGATATAAGATATCATCTCTGAGTACTATAGGAAACTCTATGCCCAGAAATTTGACAAAGTGGACGAAATGGATCAATATTGAAATCACATCTTCTTCCTATAATATGAAGAAGAAATACATCTCTTGAAACGACCAATTTCAAGAACCAAGAACTGAAAAAAACTCCCAACATAGATAAAGCCCTGGTTCAGATGTCTCCACAGCAGAATTCTGACAAGCCTTCAAAAAAGAGCTTATACCCATACTGTAGAAATTATTCCAAAAAATTGAGAGGGAAGGAATCTTTCTCAACATGCTCTACAAAGAAAACATCACCCTGATACAAAACCAGGAAAAGAATCAACTGAAAAGGAGAATTTCAGATGTATTTCACTAATGAATGTAAATGCAAAAATTCTGAATAAAGTCCTAACCTATAGATGACAGGTAGACAATGAAAAAAATCATTCATCATGATCAAGTAGTTTTCATCCAAGAGATGCAAGGTTGGTTTAACATACACAAGTCCATAAATGTAATTCACCATGTCAACAGAAGCAAAACCAAAGACCATATGATCCTATCAATAGATGCAAAAAAGGAATTAGATAAAATTCAGCATCCATTCCTTCAGAAATTAGGAATCGGTTGTACATTTCTTAATCTATTTTTTTATTTTTTATTATTTTTAATTTTTTAATTGAATCATAACTGAGTACATTAGCACAATCAAGGGGTACAATGTGCTGGTTTCATATACAATCTGAAACATTTTCATCAAACTGTTGGAATTTGATAAAAAGTTTCTGGGTGAGTCTTCTTTTGTGGTGTTGGATTACGCTGATCATATTGGAGGATAGGTCTGAGAATACCCTGGAGAGCTGGTTTAGTTATAGCAAATTTCTTCAACATGTGGATGTCATTAAAGTATTTAATTTCTCCATCATAAATGAAACTCAGTTTAGTTGGGTATAGGATCCTGGGTTGAAAGTTATTTTGTTTTAGGAGATTAAAATTCGATGACCATTCTGTTCTAGCTTGAAAGGTTTGATCAGAGAGATCTGCAGTTATTCTAATATTCTTCCCCTTGTAGGTAATGGATTTCTGATGTCTGGCTGCTTTCAGAATTTTCTCCTTCATATTAATTTTAGTGACCTTAATTATGATGTGCCTGGGGGATGTCTTATTTAGGTTGAGTTGTGTTGGGGTTCTGAAACTGTCTACTATATGAATTGCAGAATCTCTTAGCATGTTGGGAAAATTCTCTTTCATAATCTCAGAAAGAAGAGACTCTGTGCCTTGTGATGCCACTTTATCATTTTCAGGTATCCCTATAAAGGGAATATTGGTTGTCTTCAAGTTATCCCAGAGCTGTCTGAGAGAATGATCCAATTTTGCCTTCCATTTCTCTTCCTCCTTATAGGTTTGAGAGCGTTTGCAAGCTTTGTCTTCAATGTCAGAAATCCTTTCTTCTGCTTGCTCCATTCTGTTGCTGAGGGATTGTACTATGTTTCTCAGATCTTTGAGGGCTGCAACTTCTTGTCTCAATGTGTCAAAATCTTTGGTCAGTTTGTCTTTGAATTTGCTGAATTCTTGTGACATCTTTTGGATTACTGCTTGAAATTCTAGTTGCATCTTTTCCTCCATTTTGTTGATCTTATTTGCTATCCAGATTCTGAATTCGATTTCTGACATCTCAACCATTTGTTTATGCATGGGATTTTATAAGGTATCTGCCTTATTATTCCTTGGGGGATTTGGTCTACTCTGATTATTCATATTGCCAGAGTTTTTCCATTGATTCTGCCCCATGATTGTTTTTTGCTGTTTCCTTTTGCTGTCCTCAGATTTGGGGAGGCATCTCTCCAAGATTTGACCCCGACAGGATCACTCTATTGTTGGTGGTTATTTGTAGGAAGTGACCCTGTAATGGGGCTGCCCCAGCCAGGGAGTGGAGCATGTCACACATTGATCCAGCAGCAGGGCTGGGGTTGTGCACACGGTTTTGGCAATGTGTGGCTCCCAGTGACTTTGGCAATGAGAGTGGGTGGCTCCAGCAGTCTCTGGTTGGGTGGAGGGCTCTCTACAGGGGTAGAGAGGGCGTCAGAGGGAGTGCGCAGGGTTGCGCAGCTCCCTGAGTCCCTGCCCACATGGTCAGGGCCAGTGAGGAAGCAGGGAGGGCATTGAAGGAAGGAAGCGAGTTGTGCGGCTACCAGAGTCCCTGCCTGGAGCAGCCTTGGCCGAAGCAGGCTTGGAGGTCTTGGTGTTGCAGCCTGTGGTGGTGTTGCTCACCTCCGCCACAGTCCCTGGAGTGGGGCAGAGCTGGGTGCTGAGGTGACGCAGCCCACTGTGGGGTCACTCATGCCCGCTGAAATCCCCAGAGTGGGGCAGGCCTGGTTCAGAGTCTCCACAGCCAGCAGTGGAGTCATTCAAGGCCGCTGGTGTTGCTGGAGTGGGGCAGGCCTGGGTGCTGGGGCAGCGCAGCCCTTGGTGGGGTCAATCATGCCCACCGATGTTGCTGGTGGGGCGGTGGGCCTGGGTGCCAAGGCGGTGAAGCCCATGGCAGGGTCATGCATGCTGGTCAGTGTCCCTGAAGTGGGGTGGGCCTGGGTGCCGAGGTGATGCGGTCTGCAGCAGGGTCATGCACTTGGGTTCCTGGCTGCCACTGGCTGTTGGGGAGGGGTGGCTTGGTGCGGCCCCGGAGTCTTTCACCAGGTGAGGCACTTAGTCTAGCAGACAGGGAGGGGAGGTGCTGCTCTAAAACCTCCTCCCACAGTCTCAGTAGGGGTTAGGCTTCTGGTTCATCAGGTAAGGGGGGAAGGGTGTACTAGAAGTTCAGAATGGCTAGGAAAACTTTAGTTCAATTTTTCTGCCTAGGGAGAGAGTGTTCAGAGTCACAGCAGGGTCCCTCTCGGGGAGTAATCCCCACTTCCCACAGCACTCTCCCGTGGGTGAGACAAGAGGTCCACAGTTCACTGTTCATCTATAGAAAACCCACAGGAGTAAACGCAGAGAAAAAAGGAAGGAAAGGAAACAGAAAGCAAAAAAGACCACAGCTTTCTTGGTAGAGGGGATGGATACTTTTCCTTTCAGATGAGTTTTGTACCTGACGCTTTCATTCTTGGAGTTGCAGCTTGCCTCAGCAGAGGTGATCTGCAGCTATCACTTCTCTCCCTGCTGGGTTCCCAGTCTTCAGCTCAACTGGGCATTTTCTGGATGTTATCCTTCCCCTTGGTCAGGAGCCTCTCTCAGGAGCTGCTTCCAGTCAGCCATCTTGCCTGTCCCCTCACATTTCTTAATCTAGTTGAAGCCATCTACGGCAAACCCACACCTAATATTATACTAAATGGAGTAAAACTGAAGGCTTTTCCACTTAAAACTGAAACTAGACAAGGTTGTCCTCTATTACCATTACTATTCAACATTGTGCTGGAATCTAGCCAATACCATCAGGCAAGAGAAGGAAATAAAGGGCATCCAAATGGGTACAGAGGAGGTCAAAATCTCACTCTTTGCCAATGATATGATATTATACGTAGAGAACCCCCCAAACTCAATCACAAGACTCCTGGAAGTGATTAAAAAATATAGTGATGTCTCAGGATATAAAAATCAATGTCTCAGAACATATAATCAATGTCCATGGCTGGGAAGAATCAACATTGTTAAAATGTCTAATCTACCCAAAGCAATCTACAGATTCAAAGCAATCTCCATTAAAATACTATCATCATAATTTTAAGATTTGGAAAAATTAATGCTTTGTTTTGCATGGAACCGAAAGAAACCCCATATTCCCAAGGCAAAATTCTTAGTAATAAAAGCAAACTTGGGGATACCATCCCACTAGACTTTCTGCTATGCTATAAGGCCATCGTAGTATAGATCAAAAGATCAAACAGCATAGTATTTGCACAAAAAAAGAGACATTGGCATTTGGAACGGAATAGAAAACCATGAGATGAGACAAACCTCTTATAGCCACCTGATCTTTGATAAACCAAACAGGAACATGCAATGGGGAGAATAATCTATATTCAATAAGTTGTGCTGGGAGTGACCCTGCACCTTTCACCACTTACAAAAATTTATTCAAGTTAGAGAAAAGATTTAAATCTAAGGCATGAAACAATAAAAATTCTCAAAGAAAGTGTGGGAAAGCACTTGAAGATATTGGCTTGGGAAAGATTTTATGAAAAAGACTTCCGTGGAAATTTCAACAACAAAAATAAACAAATGAGACTTAACCTGAAAAGCTTCTGTACAGCTAACAAAAGAACAAAGTAAACAGAAAACCTTCAGAATAGGAAAAGATATTTGCATTTTAGGAATTGGATGAAAGCTTGATAACTGGAATTGATAGGGAACTCAAATTAATCCACAAAAAGATCTAATAGTCCCATGTATCACTGGGCAAGAGAGATGAATAGAACTTTCTCTAAAGAAGACAGAGGTGTGGCTAACATACATATGAAAACATGTTCATCATCCCAAATCATCAGATAACTGCAAATCAAAACTACCTTGAGATGTTACCTCACCCAGTGAGAATGGCCCTCATCAAAAAGACTCAAAGCTACAGATGCTGGTGTGGATGTGCAGTTTTACAAATCCCAAGTAGCACAGAATCTACAGAGAAGGGAACATTTTTACACTGCTAGTGGGAGTGCAAACTAATATACCTTTTTGGAAGGAAGTATAGAGAATCTTCAAAGAACTCAAATTAGACATTTCATTACTAGGCATCTACCCAGAAGAAAAAAAAAATTCTTTTATCATAAGGACATTTGCACTAGACTATTTAAGGAGCTCAATTTACAATTGCCAATTGTGGAAATGGCCTAAATATCCATCAATCCAGGAATAGATCAACAAGCTGTGGTATATTTATGCCATGGAATATTATTCAGCCACTAAAAAAGATGGAGACTTTACATCTTTTGCATTAACCTCGATGTAGGTGGTACATACTCTTCTTAGTAAAGGATCACAAGAATGGAGAGGCAATAATCCAATGTACTCTATTTTAAAATGTAGGCAGTAGGTGAGCTAATACAAGGGGCAAGTAGGGGAATGAGCAAGTGGGGAGAAGGGAGGAAGGAGGGTTATCGGGAGTTGTGGTGTATGGCACACCTCTTGGGTGTGGGCACAATTATAAGAAGGACTTTATCTAACAAATGCAATCAGTGTAACCTAATTCTTTGTACCCTCAATGAATCCCAAACAATATAAAACTGCTGCCTGTGACTTAGAAATCCAAGTCAACTGCAGAGCCCATTATGAGGCTCATGGGCATATTTAAACCAGAATTAACAACTGTCACCAGTGACAGCAAGCTGCAGTTGGGGCCAGGATAGCTGTATCTTGTGTCTGGAGCCAATTCCCCATGGAATCTTGCACAGGCTCAACCACATCATTTGATTTCCAATAATATAACTTCATACATTGTGCAGTTGAAATTTTTATACATTGGTTATTATATGGTGGATGGTGGTGGGACTTTCCTATACTAAAATGTATCAATAAATGATTAAGAAAATTTAATGAGATTTTTAACCTAAAGTTTTTGTATAGGACATTGCATACTTGATAAGTATAAACCATTATTACTTTCAAAATTATAGTTATTACAATTAAGGGATAAGCATGGGAAGGAATTGATAATCGATTTGGTTTATATAAATAATTCTATGTAGTTAGGGACTAGGGTTAATGCATATGGCTAAAATTATAATTTATAAATTTTATTTAAATTATTTTTTACTCCTCTAATTGTGTGTTGAATGCATGTTCAAAATTTTCAAAAGAGGAATTGGCAATGGGTTTGGTCTGTTGGTGCTATTGCTCATACATATGCTCTGTCTGTGCACAGAGATGGTATTATTTTTATTTTCCTGTCATCACACTGATCTCTTTTATAAGAGCAAACATTTCAAAATATGAGCATCTGGGATTTAGTTTATTCATTTTAAAGCACCTGTCTTTTAAACTTGTATTCATTTCCTTTGATATATAAAGTCTGTAGATTCTGTGCTACTTAGGATTTGTAAAGCAATTATTAAAAGTCTTTGATATTTGCAAAAGATCTGAAGCTTTCAGTGTTATTAATTATTGATTACCCAAATGGATCAACCTATCACGGTATAATAAATATTTAATAATTTTTGGAGTGAAGTGATGCATTTCTTGAATTTTTTAATTATATTGTTATAATATTATTTAAAATTTCTAGTGTGCTCTATTGCAATCAAATATAATCTTTAAGTGAGCAGAATTTTTTGTTCCTTACATCATGTTTCACTTTTTCTTTTGGTACACCACGCATATAATGTAGGCACTAACCACACATTTTTCACTCACAAATTTATCTTTGTGCTTTTTTGTGTCTGATGTTCTTTGGCAAGTAAAAGATTTCTGCATTACGCAAAACCAAATTTAGATGATTTCACTGTTCTGATTAAGTACAGCAATAAGTACAAAGTTATTTCCCCCCCCCCAAAAATAGCTGATCCAGATTAATATTTGTAAAAAAAAAATTGGTTAAACCCAAGAAAGTGTCGTCACCTGTATAAATGAAATACATGACCTCCTTAAATAAATTACTTTTTTTTTTTTTTTGAGACAGAGTCTCACTATGTCACCCTTGGTGAGTGCTGTGGTGTCATAGTTCACAGCAACCTCAAGCTCTTGGGCTTAATTGATTCTCTTGCCTCAGCCTCCCAAGTAGCTGGGACTACAAGCGCACCTGCCACAATGCCCAGCTGTTTTTTGTTGTAGCTGTCGTTGTTTTAGCTGGTCCAGGCTGAGTTTGAACCTGTCAATCTCAGTGTATGTGGCTAGTGCCGTGACCAGGGTTCTATAACTGCCAAGCCACCAAATTCCTATTGAATCACGAAAAATAACTGAATTCAAACAATGAAATATGTAGGATATACTTCTTGTTCAAAGAAGTTCATAAATCTGCAGAGAGTATAGTCATACTTACAGCATTAACCTGTTATTCATTTATTCATTGAAAAATTAAATATTGTGTAAATATTCTGTATATTATGATAGAATCTGAAGATGTAATAGTAAAAAGGACAGATGTGGTACCTACCACACAGAGCTTGTAGTGTGAGAGATTAATGCAAACCTGATTACATAAAAGTGGGGTGACGATGAAAATACTCAGGGCTAAGTTTGCGCACAATGAATGCACTGAATCTCTGTGTGTGTGGTGGGAGGATGAGTAGGCATTGCAAAGTGAATGAGAAAGAACAGTTAAAACAAAAGGGAAGGTGCATGCAAAGTCTCAAGGTTTTACAAAAGGTAACTAGTAATAGTGGAAAATAAGAAAAGTGTTGAAGGAACTTAACATAGTGTAATGTTTTAAATGAACATCAGTGATTAAATAAATGAATTAAATAATTAAAGGCATAGGAGCAAGTGATGGAATAAAAATTGGGGAAATATGAAAACAATTTCTGAAAGGAATAAGAGGAAAACTGAAAAATATAATATTAAACATCAGAACATTTAGCAATTGTCTAAAAGCTAAGCGTGAGAATGAAAGATAGGGAATGGAGAATTGTGTTTCTGTAGATTCTGTTGAATGTCATCTTTAAAAAGTTTCTATTGCAGTACAGGTTCAGGAAGAAGTGAACTGAACTTCTCAGAACTTTTGACATTGTAAATGGCACAGAAAACATTTGTGACCCTCACAGAAAGTAATATAATGTTTAGCTTTCCTCCACATTTTTTGACTGTAAATGCCTTTTTATCTTACTAGTAGCTTCAGGGTTCATGCTTCTGAGAAACACAATGGGAAATATTATATTAACTGAGTTGTATCAAGAAATAAAAGGGAAATGAGGAATAAAAAACTTGCCCAACTTGTTTTGCCTGATAACATCTATACTTATGGGTTCTCCTTGCAAATCCATCTCTGTCCCCGTCACTTCTCTCTACACTTAGTGTCCATTCTTCAATGATTTATTGTAATTTTCCAACATAACTATTATGATCTCCTGTATGTGTTTATAGCTATATATGCATATACACATACAGACACTCATACATAATATACACACACATACATGTATAAGTACACAGGTACCCTGTGTTCTTAAAAATCAGTTTCTGGCTTTAAAGTAAATTGTACCCACAAACCTAAGACATTCCATAATTTCAATAGTGGTTAAAAGTAGTATGTGACACAAAAGGTAGTAATAGAAAACTCCTATGGTTTAAAATTTAAAAGAAAATGACAATAATAGGGAAAAAGTAATAATATGGAAAGTGCTATACAAATATTCTCCCGGGCTTCAAACATATCACAGCTCAGAACTTCTTAAGGGATCAATAACCAGGGTGATTGTACATGCCATATGGAAATATTTTCTCTGCTGTATGCCTGCAATGCTATTTAAATGGAGAATAAATGTTATGTTAGCAATATTTTTATATAGCCTAGAATTTTTATTTTTTTATTTTTTTATTTTTTTCTCCATTGCATCTGGATGAGAAATAAATGATAAAATTCAGCTAGATCAGTAGTTATTTTTGTACTTTATGCAATAAATCGATTAAAAATGAAACATTTACAGTTTTATGTTGAAAGAATAAGAAGCATTTGTTTTCCAAAAATAGTAACTTCTTTTAGTAGACAACTACACACGCTAAAAGGAGTAAGAAAAAAGACTTTGTGGAATGTTAGTCTATAACATGAAGTGAAATGTTGGATATTACAATGAACTTTATGTACTAAGGTGCTAATTCAAATAGGAAAATTCAGTAACTTTACAATTTCTGAAACTATTGTCTGTGGACAACTATGCAGAGGACCTAGAGACTACATCAACTATTTTGTGATTTTTATCTACTAAATAAGTACAAAGATAAAAATTGTTTTAACATTTTTTGCTGTTTTATATGACAAAGCATTACATAATATAAGCCAATACTTTATAATCATAGGAAAACTGGGGAACAGTAAATGTAGATTATAAATTTATACATCATTCAATCGCCTAGTTTTAACAACTTTTAACATTGACCATATTTGTCTACATATGGATCACCTATGTACAGTATTTCTCTATTTATAAATTATTATAGATATGCACACTTTGGCTTTTCAATGTAGAATCATACTGTATATCTTCCAAGGCATATTTTTGATTTTTTCTTTTTTTTTTTTTCTCCACTGCACCTTATAGCAATCCTCTTGTTTACTCAGACATGGGTCTTAAAGGTCACTATGTGGTGTCCCCAGCCTGCTTCTTCCTCTAGCTATTCTTTGGTGTTATCTGTCAGTGTCACTTACCCTGGTTATTGTTATTGCATCTAGGCACTGTTTTCTCATAATAAACCCTTCTTTCTCTTCCATGGGACCTCAGCAGAGCTGACCTCTCTGGAGCTCCCAAAGCATGGTGAAAATCCTTTGTTACTCTGGGCAGGCTGGAAGAGAAGACTTCTGTCTAAGACATAAAAGGTATGTTTTCCTCAGTGTACTAAAGCTGTGATGTTTAGATCCCAATATTAAGCAGATAGTTTTTCCTCTTTGAAAAGTATCTATGTGTACCCAAGAAATTGTGTGCAACTTCTTCCCTCCATGAAACAAGGGGATAGGGCAGGCATACATGTAATTGGCAATTTTGCCTGTGTATTAATAAATATTCTTTGGCCAAATTTTGTTCAGGCTTCTGAACCATATCCTAAGCCTATCTGTGCACTCCAATATAAAATTCAATTTTATCAAGGAATGCTACTAAGTCAGTTTAGCAAGAACCCCCTATCCTGGATATCTGACTGGGTTCCTCATTTTCCACCAATCCCTAAGTGGTATCTGAGGTCCCTGGCCTTGTCTTCAGCAAGAATTTTGTTAGGAAGGTTTAGCTGGAATCTTCTTTCCTCCTGATGAACCTCTTTTAGTACTTTTTAATCCACTGACTCCACTTTGCTTCTTGCCTATAAATTTCCACTTATACATGCTGTACTGGAGGGGAGCCCAATTTCGCTCTCACAATGTGAAACCCTGTTTCAGTGGTCCTTATACCTACTACTATTTTTGTGAAAAAATGTCACCTGAGCTTCAATATTATTTAATAATTTCTTTTTTAAACAGTATTTATAATAACTTCTCCCTTCACATCACTACTACTTTGTGATTGGTTCATACTGATGACTCTTTTGTCTTTAAGTGTAAAGTACCTCTCAATAGAATGCTCAATTAAGTAATTAGATTACTATAGTAACTTGCCACTATTTTTGCCAGAAAACAATAGACCAATATCACTAATGAATATCAATGTAAAAATATTGTAAAAGATACTAACAAACAGAGTCCAACAACACATCAAACAAATTATACACCATGACCAAGTGGGCTTCATCCCAGGGTCTCAAGGCTAGTTCAATATACATAAATCTATAAATGTATTTAGCACATAAAAAAATTAAAAAATAAAGACCATATGATTCTCTCAGTTGATGCAGAAAAAGCTATTGACAATATCCAGCATCCCTTCATGATCAGAACACTTAAGAAAACAGGTATAGAAGGGACATTTCTTAAACTGATAGAGGCCGTCTACAGCAAACCCACAATCAATATCGCATTGAATGGAGTTAAATTGAAACCATTTCCACTTAGATCAGGAACCAGGCAAGGTTGCCCATTGTCTCTCCTCTGCTCTTCAACATTGTAATGGAAGTTTTAGCCATTGAAATCAGGGAAGAAAGGCTATCAAGGGTATCCACATAGAGTCAGAAGAGATCAAACTTTCACTCCTCGCAGGTAATATGATCTGGAAAATACCAGGGATTCTACTACAAAACTTTTAGAAGTGATCAAGGAATATAGCAGTGGCTCAGGATGCAAAATCAACACCCACAAAACTGTAGCCTTTATATACACCAACAATAGGCAAGCCAAAAAAACAGTCAAGAACTCTATTCCTTTCACAGTAGTGCCAAAGAAGATGAAATATTTGGGAGTTTACCTAACAAAGGATGTGAAAGATCTCTATAAAGAGAACTATGAAACTTTAAGAAAAGAAGTAGCTGAAAATGTTAACAAATGGAAAAATATACCATGCTCATGGCTGGGAAGAATCAATATTGTTAAAATGTTTATACTACCCAAAGCAATATGTAATTTTAATGCAATTCCTATCAAAGTTCCATTGCCATATTTTAAAGATCTCAAAAAACAATACTTCATTTTATATGGAATAAGAAAAAACCTTGAATAGCCAAGACATTACTCAGAAATAAAAACAAAGCAGGAGGAATCATGCTACCAGACCTGAGACTGTACTATAAATCGATAGTGATCAAAACAGCATGGTATTGGCACAAAAACAGAGAGGTAGATGTTTGGAACGGAATAGGTAACCAAGAGATGAATCCAGCTACTTACCATCACTTCGTCTTTGACTAGCCAATTAAAAACATTCAGTGGGGAAAAGACTCATTATTTAACAAATGGTGCTGGGTGAATTGGCTGGCGACCTGTGGAAGACTAAAACTGGACTCAAACCTCTCACCATTAACTAAGGTAGACTCTCACTGGATTAAAGATTTAAATTTAAGAAATGAAACTATCAAAATATTAGAAGAAAGTACAGGGGAAACTCTTGCAGGAATTGGCTTGGGTGAATATTTTATGAGGAGGACTCCCCAGGCAATTGAAGCAGTATCAAAAATACACTACTGGGGCCTGATCAAACTAAAAAGCTTCAGTACAGCCAAAAACATAGTAAATATAGCAAGCAGACAGCCCTCAAAATGGGAGAAAATATTTACAGGTTATGCCTCCAACAAAGGTTTAATAACTAGAATCCACAGAGTACTGAAATATATTAGCAAGAAAGGAAAAAGTGATCCCTTCTCAGGGTGGGTAAAGGACTTGAAGAGAAACTTCTCTAAAGAAGACAGGCTCATGACCTACAGACACATGAAAAAATACTCACCATCCTTAATCATCAGAGAAATGCAAATCAAAACTACTTTGAGATATCATCTAACCCCAGTAAGATTAGCCCACATGACAAAATCCCCAAACCAGAGATGTGGGCATGGATGTGGAGAAATGGGAACATTTCTACACTGCTGGAGGGAATGCACACTAATGCGTTTCTTTTGGAAGGATGTTTGGAGAGTACTTAGAGATCTAAAAATAGACCTGCCATTCAATCCTATAATTCCTTTACTAGGATTATACCCAGAAGACCAAAAATCACATTATAACAAAGACATCTGTACCACAGTGTTTATTACACCCCTATTCATAATTACTAAGTCATGGAAGAAGCCCAAGTGCCCATCGACCCATGAATGGATTAATAAATTGTGGTACATGTATGCCATGGAATACTATGCAGCCTTAAATAAAGATGGAGACTTTACCTCTTTCATGATTACATGGATGGAGCTGGAACATATTCTTCTCAGCAAAGTATCTCAAGAGTGGAAGAAAAAGTATCCAATGTACTCAGTCCTACTGTGAAGCTAATTTAAAGGTTTCATATGAAGGCTATAACCCAACTATAGCACAAGAATATGGGAAGGGAGGGGAGGGGGGAGGTTGGGCTGGAGGGAGGGTAACTGGTGGGGCCACACTATGATGCATTTTAGAAGGGTACAGGTGAAACTTACTAAATGCAGAATACAAATGTCTTCATACAATAACTAAGAAAATGCCATGAAGGGTATGTTAAACAGTTTGATGAAAACATTTCAGATTGTTTATGAAACCAGCACATTGTACCCCTTGATTGCACTAATGTACGCAGCTATTATTTAATAAAATATGTAAAGAAAAAAAGAAAATAAAATTGTATATTGTATATTGCTTTGGGTAGTATAGACATTTTGACAATGTTTATTCTTCCCAGCAATGAGCATGGTATGTTTTTTCCATTTGTTAACATCTTCAGCTATTTATTTCCTGAGAGTTTAGAGTTCTTTTCATAGAGATCTTTCACAACCTTTGCCACCACCAAATATTTGTCTTTGTAAACCACCAAATATTTCATTTTCTTTGGCACTGCTGTAAATGGAATAGAGTCTTTGACTGTTATTTCAGCTTTGCTATTGTTGGTATATAAAAGGCTACAGATTTATGAGTGTTGATTTTGTAACCTGATAAACTGCTGTATTCCTTGATCACTTCTAAGAGTTTTGTAGTAGAATCCCCAGTATTTTCCAGATATACAATCATATCATTTGCAAAGATGGAAAGTTTGATCTCTTATGATCCTATCTGAGTACCCTTGATCATCCTTTCTTACCTAATTGCAATGGCTAAAACTTCCATTATGTTGATAAAGAGCAGTGGAGACAATGGACAACTTTACCTGGTTCCTGACCTAAGTGGAAAGGATTTCAGTTTGACTTCATTCAATACAATATTGACTGTAGGTTGTTGTAGACGGCCTCTGTTAGTTTAAGAAATGTCCCTTCTATGCCCATTTTCTTAAGTGTACTGATCATAAACGGATGCTGGATATTATCAAAAGCTTTTTCTGCATAAATTGAGAGAATCATATGGTCTTTGTTTTTTAATTTATGTGCTGAATTATATTTATAAATTTATGTATATTCAACTAGCCTTGAGATCCTGGGATAAAACTCATTTGGTCATGGTGTATAATTTGCTTGATGTGTTGCTGGATTTTGTTTGCTAGGCTCTTGTTGAATATTTTTGCATCAATATTCATTAGTGATATTGGTTTACAATTTTCTTTTCTTGTGGGTCTTTTCCTGATATGGGGATCAAGGTGATGTTTGCTTCATAGAATGTGTTGGGTAGCATTCCTTCTTTTTCTATATTTTGGAAAAGGTTGAGAATATAGGTATTAGTTCCTCTTTAAAGTTTTGGTAGAATTCTGATGTGAAGCCATCTGGTCCCGGGCTTTTCTTTTTAGGGAGATTTAGTATAGTTGAGCTATTTCAGAACTTGATATAAGCCTGTTCAACATTTCCACTTCATTCTGGCTAAGTCTTGGAAGGTGGCATGTTTCCAAGTATCGGTTGATTTCCTTCAGATTTTCATATTTCTGAGAATAATGTTCTTGTTATATTCATTAAGGATTTTTTGAATTTTTGAGGGGTCTGTTGTAATCATCGTTATCATTTCTGATTGATGAAATTTTACTATTTTACTATAATTTTACTATAGATTTTACTATTTTCTTCCTGGTTAGGTTAGCCAAAGGTTTATCTTTTTTATTGACCTTTTCAAAAAATCCAACTTTTCAATTTATTGATCTCTTGCATAATTCTTTTGTTTTCAATTTCATTTAATTCTGCTCCAATTTTGGTTATTTCTTTTCTTCTGCTGAGTTTGGGATTGGAATGTTCTTTCTTTTCCAAATACTTGAGATGTCCCATTAAGTTGTCAACTTCCTCTCTTTCCGTTCTCTTGAGGAAGGTTTCAGTGCCATAAATTTCCCTCTTATGACTGCCTTTGCAGTATCCCAGAGGTTCTGATAATTCGTGTCTTCATTATCATTTTGTTCCAAAATTTGGTAATTTCCTTGTTAATGTCATCTATGATCCAGTTATCATTCAGTATAAGGTTATTTAGCTTCTATGTTTTTGTATAAGTATGCAGATTCCTGTTGTTTCTGAGTTCCACTTTTATTCCATGATGGTCCAAGAAATTGCAAGGAATAATTTCTATTCTTTTAAATTTGCTGAGGTTAGATTTGTGACCTAAGATGTGATCAATTTTGGAGTATTTTACGTGGGCTGATAAGACGAATGTGTATTCAGTTTTTTTAGGATGTGTATTCATGTTCTGTAGATGTCTGTTAAATCCAAATGTTGAATGGCTAATTCTAAATCTAAGATTTCTTTGCTTAGCTTCTTATTGGAGGATCTATCCAACACTGGTAAAGGGGTGTTAAAATCTCCGACTACTATGGAGCTGGAGGCAATCAAGTTGCTCATGTCTGTTAGAGTTTCTCTTATAAATTGAGGTGCATTTTGGTTGGGTACATAAATATTAATAGTTGAAATCTCATCATATTGTGTCTTGTGCTTAACATATATGAAGTGACCATCCTTATCTTTCCTTACTTTTGTTGGTTTAAAGCCTATTGTATCTGCTAACAAAATTGCAACACCTGCTTTTTTCTGATTTCCATTTGCCTAGAATATAGATGACCATCCCTTCATTCTCAATCTGTATTTATCTTTTAAGGTAAGATGAGATTTTTGTATGCAGCAGATATCTGGCTTGAGTTTTTGTATTCAGTCATTCAGTCTTTACCTCTTTAGAGGGCAATTTAAGCCATTCACATTAATTGAGAATATTGATAGGCCTGGTAGAATTTGGGGTATCAAGTTTTTCAAAAGACTAGTGGACATTTTTAATTCTTTCACCACTGTGGAAGATGGAATTTGATCAATAGTTTCAAAGTGAGTTTATTTTTGTTGTGGAGAATTGCTCTGGTCATTATGGAGGATAGGTCTAAGGATATCCTGGTTTAGTTATGGCAAATTTCTTCAACATGTGAATGTAATTGAAGTATTTAAATTCTCCATCATAAATGAAATTCAGTTTCGCTGGATACAGGATCCTGGGTTGAAAGTTATTTTGTTTTAGGAGATTAAAAGTCGATGACCACCTGCCTTTAGCTTGAAAGGCTTCAGCAGAGAGATCTGCAGTCATTCTTATATTCTTCCCCGTGTATGTTCTGGTTGTCTATGACTGGCTTTCAGAATTTTTCTCCTTCATGTTAACTTTAGTGAAGTTAATTATGATGTGCCTGGGGGATGTCTTATTTGGGTTGAGTTGTGTTGGGGTTCATGCACCTCAGCAGTTCCCAGGTCTCCACCCGTAGTGCAGATACCCAAGTCTCCGTCCACTGTTGAGATACATTTTCTCAGAGCCAGGTCAGTCAGTCACCTTTCCCTCTATGTCTTCCTATACTGTTACTGGATTCACAGATACAGCACAGCTGCACTGCCTCCGTCTATGCAAAGCTCAGTCCTAGCCAAGAAGTGCAGACATTCTGGTCTCTGTAGGGGTTCTGGTCTGTAGACCACCAGGCCAGTGGGGAAGGGTAAAATGGAAGTTCAAGGTGGCAAGAAAAATATTTGTTTAAACTTCCTGCCAGACAAGGGAATTCCTGGGCTCACAGCAGGGGCTCTCTGAAGAAGGAGTCCCAACTTCCAGCAATTCCCCTCTGGTAGGGTGAAGGAGGAGAGCCTCAGTTAATCACTCACAAGAAAAGATCCCACAGCAAGTAAGCAACTCTCTTAGGGAAGGGGACAGACATACGTCTTCTTTGGGATGAGATCTGTACCTGAAATCTGTTTCCTTGGAGTTGAAGCTAGCCTTGGCAGGGAAGATGTGCAGGTATCTTTCTCTTCTCTCAGCTTGGCTACCCTCCTTCAGCTTTGTTGGGTTCTTTCTGGCTGTTATCTCTCCCTCTGGACTGGAGCTTCTGTTGAAAGCTCGCTCCAGTCAAACGTCATCCCCCATACCCCTTTGTTCTTGTTGAGTGTGAAAATTGTAATTAGAGAAAGTAGCCAACCAAGTATTTAGCAAAACACAAAACATGTTGAAACCAAATGAGCAAATAAACAGACAAAAAGGCTACCAGACACATAAGCACACAGATAAAAGGACAATCAGAAACAACTGGATGTACAGACAAAAAACAACTGCAATAGGAATGATGATAATAAAAAACAAAACAAAACAAACCTCTCAAAGTCTGATGTAAGCACTCTCAGCAACCATATAAGGGAAGAAGAGGAAGAGAAGAAAAAAAAATTGTATATTATTAATAAAAAAAAAAGAAAAAAGGGGGGAGGAGCCAAAATGGCAATCTTAACCAGCTTTTCGCAAAGGTTCCCGTCCAGAAGGAGAGTTAAAGGACAGAAACTCAGCAAGAAAGCCAATGGTTTGGATCTGAGCCAAAAGAAAAGGTCGAAGAATGCACATCAACTGTGCTGGGGCAACCTGAGACCCTGAGGACACAAACAAGATCACTTCACCAAGTG
>CAUYON010081919.1:0-10221 GCA_963573935.1 Arctocebus calabarensis
GCAGGAAGAGAGCCCTTCTGCTCAAATTTGAGCATTTTATGGGAGGGATCAGGAAGAGGAAATGAGAGAAGAAAACTGACTGGCCAGATTAAGCTCCTTGCAAAATGCTTATTTCAACTACCAGTGTATTGTAACAGTTAAGAATGTGGGCTTTTCACACCACAAAGTTCCAAAGCTGCAGATGCTGGCATGAGCGTGGAGAGAAGGGAACACTTCTACACTGCCTGTGGGACTATAAACAAATATAACTTCTTTGGGAAGAAGTATGGAATATTCTTAAAGAACTCAAAATAGACCCTCCACTCGATCCCACAATCAACTACTAGGCATCTACCCAGAAGAAAAAAAAATCACTTTATCATAAAAACATGTGAACTAGTTTGTTTATTTCAGTTCAATTTATAACCATCAAGATATGGAAACAACGTTAAGTGCCCACCAACCTAGGAATGGATTAACAAGCTGTGGTACATGTATACCATGGAATACTATTTAGGCCACTAAAAAAGATGGAGACTTTACATCTTTTATATTAACCTGGAAGGAGGTGGAACACATTCTTCTTAGTAAAGCATCACAAGAATGGAAAAGCAAGTATCTAATGTACTCAATCCTAATATGAAGCCAACAGATGAACTAATACATGCCCACTTAGAAAAACTCAATTCGATTCAAGTTAGGAGGAGTGGGGGAGGGGGCTCTGTGTGCTCTCACCTAATGGGCACCTTATGGCACAACTCCTAGATGTGGGCCACAGGAGGTGACAGGGACGATGACAGGGACTTTACCTACATAACAAATCCAAACATTGTAGACTAATCATTTGTACACTCGTATTAATCTGAAATAATAATAATAATAATAATAATAATAATAATAAAAAGAATGTGAGCTTTGATGTCAGCCACACTTTTTCAGTAGCATTTCTTTTTAAAAAGTTCCTGGAGGTTATGGTTATGTTGTACTCATGGGGACAAGGCTGGAATATTTCTTCTCTGCAATATAAACATTCACTAAGCCGTACATGCATACACACACTCAGATATCTTTATAACAACTTTCAACATCTTCATTCTACTAAGGGTATGCTGTTGGCATATTTTTAGTTATAAATGCTAATAATTATCTTAATATTTTATGTTCTTAATAAGCCTTTTTGGAGAAGGGTGGTAGTCAGTGAAATAAACCTTTAGCAAATCTGGTGAACTTCTGAAAGGCCATGTATCTTTATCCATAGAGTCACTTAAGTCAGCTGGTCCCAGCCTTTTTGGCACCATGGCATGGTTTCACTGAAGACAATTTTTCTATAGACCAAGCCATGGAAAAGGGTAAGAATTGACAGGAAGCCGAGCTCAGGCAAGGATGTGAGTGATGGGGTGGGGCTGTAAATACAGCAGAAGCTCCCTTGCCCACTGCTCACCTGCGGCTGTGTAGCTGGTTCCTAAAAGACCACAGACTGGTGTCAGTCCCTGGCCTAAGGGCTGGGAACCGCAGACATAAGTAGTCCAATTAATGCTTTGTCTTTCTGAAAATGAGACAAACATAACTTCAGTCCCACTCAGATGTCTGTCAGGAAGAGGTCTGGCAGGGCTGAGGAAGCAGTCTTGGCCTCATATCCCACAGTCTTTTCTGAATCTTCAGCCTCCCCACCCATGTGTTCATGAGGTCTCCATTTCGGGAACATGCCCATTCCACACAATATCTGTGTGCATCCTCAGCTAACAACTCTCATGCACTAATTAAATGCTTGAGTTCTGGCTCGGCACCTGTGGCTCAAGTGGCTAAG
This sequence comes from Arctocebus calabarensis, assembly GCA_963573935.1. Taxonomy (NCBI): domain Eukaryota; kingdom Metazoa; phylum Chordata; class Mammalia; order Primates; family Lorisidae; genus Arctocebus; species Arctocebus calabarensis. The sequence continues at coordinate 1,787 of CAUYON010081919.1, forward strand.
ACGCCAGCCGCATACACCCAAGCTGGAGGGTTTGAATCCAGCCCGGGCCCACCAAACAATGATGGCTGTAGCCTGGTGTTGTGGCAGGCACCTATAGTCCCAGCTATTTGGGAGGCGGAGGCAGGAGACTCGCTTAAGCCCAGGAGTTGGAGGTTGCTGTGAGCTGTGATGCCACAACACTCTACCGAGGGTGACAGCTTGAGGCTCTGTTTAAAAAAAAAAATAAAAATAAATAAATAAATAAATACTTGAGTTCTTTCCCTTTCCCCTTCCATATACTTTCCATGATCAAGTAGTTTTCAATAAAATGCCAGTTCTTTCTCTCTTATATTAATGTAGACATTTGCTTCATGCATTTTTTTCAAACTAAAACGATAGAGGATTCTCCTTCATTCCAGAATCCTTTGATTTGATTCTTGGAGTTGATTCCTTTAAGATATGTCTTTGATTTCCATCGCACTTGCGCTCCCAACCTTCTCTCTTGGCTGTATATTTTTACTATTTTTACTCCTAGGAGAGCACCTTCTGACCTAGTATTAATGTATATATTTATATGTGTGTGTATATAGATATATGTATATATTTATATGAGTGTCATTAACATATACATTCATGCTAAAGGAATTATTATAATACATTAACTCTCCTAAGAAATTTTATATTTTGACAAGTAAGTATATATCTTGCAACTTAGCTATAGGATATAAATCTACATACAGGAACAATCTATTCCACTTACATTTATTTTACTTGACAGTCCTCTAAGAAATGCTAACTGTGAGTTTGGTCTTCAGATAAATTACTGTATGCCTGTTATCTGAGCACCCCTCCTCCAGGTATCAGGAGAGTAGGTCATGGTATTTTAAAAGAATCCAGGGAACAATATAAGACTCTAACTTTTTCTCAAATTTGGATAACTTACCCTCCACAAATATTATAGGCAACGCTGAGTTACAAGCATCAACTTAGGTACAACACACACTTATGAACAGAAGCTAGAATGGTATTGTGCTTTCTGAGATTCTCTTCTGATCAGGAATAGAATAGGCTTCATACTGCCAGCTAGATATCTTGTGATTTCTTTATTAGGAGAACTACAGTAGCTGACACTAAATATTGACAATCCTTTAGTGTGGTTAAATGCTTCCAGTGTAATGGGCCAAATCACAGATGATGATTTTTGTTTTTAGTCAAAATATATGGGATAGAAATTAAATCATATATTCTAGACCCAGCCATTCTGGGTTCAATGGTTCTCAGCCTCATCATTTGCTAATGGAATAACTTTCTGCACTTCAGTTTCCTTATCTGTAAAGTCAAAGATATAGGAGTACCTAAAAGTAGGTTATTATAAGAACTGCATCATAGTCAGCATATGAACATGTACAGTGCTTGATACAATGTCTCACACAAAGCAAATGCTATCTGTGTTTGCTGTTAACATTTTATGATGAAATAAATAACTTGATGAAGACTCCATTTCAAAACACAAATTCTTCTGTAACCTCTGTTATCAAATTGGAGGTGTATATTTTTCATGAAAAAGGTATAACCCTGGAGTGATGGCAAAAAGACATTTAAAAATTCCACAGTCCTCATAAATTACATGTGTAAAGGAAAAAAAGATTAACTTTCTGATGAAGTATTAAAATAATACTCAAATCAGGTTATTGAATATGAATGTGAAAGTAGACGGAGTTGTTTATCTGTTTGACAAACAAGATTTGGGAAGGGAGGAGCAGAAAAACCTGTCACAGGTTTATGCTCTGAGAAGTAACTCAGAGTGCATTATGTGTCCCCTCTCTCGAACATGCCCCAGCAGAACAGAGACACAGTAAGTATTCACATTCTGCAAAATGTCAGCATCCAGAGGTAAACACAGTGGTCTGGGCTGAGAAGGGTAGCAACACAAAACTTACTGAGGTAAAGATTCAATAAAGAAGCTAAGATGGTGGCATAGTGAAAACAATCAATTTAATTCTTGCAAGACCCTTGTAGTGGTCTGGGAAGTACCAGTAGCCTTTGAAGAGAGTAACAGTCCCAGGATTCACTTAACTCTGGTTTCTCATCACTGGGTTTCTTGCATGATAGGTGCTCTTGTAAGTTAGTACAATAATTTTGCTAAAATATTCTTACAAGAATGTGTCTTACCTGAAGGACACAGGGCTGATAATCCTAGGTTCCTTTTTGGTGTGGTCAGTGCTAACAACCTATTAATTTTTGTGATTACAGGAATCCAGAGGTTCAGAGCCCACAGTACAGTGGTTACGGTACCAGCCACATGCACCAAGGCTGGTGGGTTCAAACCAGGTCCCGGCCAGCTAAACAATGACAACTCCAACAACAACAACAATAACAAAATAGCTGGGTGTCGTGGCAGGCTCCTGCACTCCCAGATAGAATAGGGAGGCTGTGGCAAGAGAATCACTTAGCCCAACAGCTTGAGCTACGACCTGTGACACTACGGCACTCTACCGAGGGTGACATAGTGAGATTCTGTCTCAAAAATAAATAAATAAATAAATCCTGAGATGGGGCTGCTTTTAAAACACATTCCCTGTTTAGTCTCATCAGCACACAGCTCTCTAGGGCAGGTGACTAACTGATTGAAATGGGAGGCTGGGAGGGCCTCAGTGTGAGGGCACACCTGGACGAGGATGCAGTGTCCTTGAGGGAAGAATGTGTACCTCACAGAAGGCAGGCTCTGTACCTCACGTGCCTCCTCTGTGCTGAGCCCCATGGCATGATGAAGCCCACTCTTCTCAGCTCTTGTAAGCCACCTGCCAATAGCTTTTCCATTTCCATGGTAGTCAGATCACGGTGACAGCTTGAAGTTTTGAAGGTAAAGACATCATAGAAATTGGCAAATTACAAATCAAGCCTTTTTCTTTCTTTCTTTTTTATTTTTTCTTTTTTACAAGACTATCAGTTTTTAAACATTCACCAGCACATAAATGATTGTGGTTAATCATAAGTATCATGCCTACAAGTTACTCTGAACTTGGATTAATTTGTTCTGAGGGAATAAAATGCAGGAAAGTTAAATATCGAATAGATGACAGATTATTTAGATATGATGATACACATATGTGCTATCGTTTTTGAAGGGCAAATCTCTATTTGTCAATATTCAAAAAAGTAATCCTTATACTTGTTTCTATGTGCATCATAGTCTATTTATCTATGACTGTCTTGTCCCTGGTGTGGTGAGGTCCTTGCTGGCAGAACCATGTCTGATTTACCATAATTTGTCACATATATGTGCACTTTCCTGTCCAAATTTTTGAGGGAAAACTAAGGATGTGCATTATACATGTGTAGTAGAGCTGGGGAGTTGGGTAGCCCAGCAGGCTTCCTGGGGCCACTGAGTTCTCCCTCCTGGGCCTGCCTGGAGCATGGGGTTTCAATATGAGAGGATTCAGGATCTGGTGGGAGCAGGTTAGAGCAGCCTCCACTGAATACTGCAATTGGAGAGGGGTGGTGGCAGGGCTAGTGTCAAGCGGGGTAAAGGCCAAGGGCCAAGGCCTGGTTGTGCAGAAGAAACCCGTGTAGGCACAAAGAGACCTGTCTGGCTGCCTGGGGTCAGGCAGCCTCAGAAGTTCCCACCCCACTCCCCAGGTCACAGACCTCCTTGTGGTGGGGAGGGAAGGGCCCCTAGGAGAGAGAGAAGGGGCACCTTTCACAGAGCAGGCAGCAGTATCATCTGCTGTTTACCAGGGGAATGTTTAGCCCTTCCCAGATGTGTCTCACCCAAGCAAGACCCAGCCATTTTCTTGAGGGGTGTTTTCCTGGAAGCTTGGGCCAAAACTGTGGGGGTGTATTATCCATAGGAGCATGTTATACATGGTAAAGTATGAGAACCATTCATCCAGCATGTAGCAGTGTTTAACAGACTAGAGGTTTACAGACTTGCTAATTTTTTATTTCTTCACTTCTAACAGAACAAAAATATTACTTGCTCCAACAATGTCTTGGGGTCACAGTGAGGATCAAACAATGGAACGGAAATGCCAGCAGCCACTCTTCTAGGTAGGAACCTCACACATGATTTTTAAAGTGTGCTGCAAAGTGCAGAGCATGATATGAATATCGGCATTTATTCATTGTTCTTTGAAGAGGGCCAGGTAGTGAAAGAATCAGAGGGACCTCAGTTAAATAATGATTTTCCACTTTCTAACTGTATGAGCTTTAGGAAAGTCACTTAACCATTTTAAGTCTGTTTCCACATCCTATGAATGAGTCAAAACCTAGCTGACAGGATGAACGTGAGAATTACGAGACATTATATATTGAGCTCTACCCAGCAGTGACTGGGATATAGTAGATGCTTGACAAATTCACATTCCCTTTCTTATTCCCCAGTAACAGAACATTTGTAAATGCAAAACTGTCTAATGATGTTCACCCCAGTAGTCTCAATGAAAAGGATCATTTTTGTCACCATCACTGTAAGAATGGACAAGAAGCTTTTCACAGTGACTGTCATTCACTCTAAATAATTAATCTTTTAAAAAAGTCCAAATCCAGCCCAATTTAGGTGCCTTTCTGTCTATAAAGAAGAAACAAAATTCCAGTCAATGAATTGTCACCAGTAGAGCAAAAGCTTTGGGGAAGTTTCAGGCTCAGTATAACTGCCATCCTCTTTCACAGCACTTGGCAGAATGTAATGTCTTCTGTCGAGTTGGTGTTCTGCATGGAAGATGCCTCCTTGAGCTGCACCAGGTGGGCATCAACATGTGCATGCTTGAGAGCTGGGTTGGTTTTCTCCTTCTGGTTCTAGCTTGTTGAGCCACGCGAAGCCCAGGGCTCTCATCTTCTCAAAAGAAGTATCTTAAACCGAGGATGGAGCAGAGAAATTCCATCTTTGCCAGACATGCCTCTGTGAATCAATTTTTGGCCTTTGCTTTTACTGGTGGAAACATTTGCTCACTCTCCATCAGCTAACTGCATCATTTTTGAAGTGTATATGTGGAATTAACATCTGAGGACTGACTCATTTTTCATGTATGTTTCCTAAACCTTTGGACTCAGTAACAACTTGCCTTAATTAAACTCCAGAATTAAGGAAGAAAACATTTTATAAGCTATTATCTAAGTAGAGAGATATCAGCTAGCTTCAATAAGTTTCATGATAAGATGCTGGTAGAGTGGGGAGGCTGAGCGAGATGGCTGACTGGAAGCAGCTTCCAAGAAAGGCTCCTGTCCAAAAGGGAAGATAACCTCCAGAAACTGTGCAATTGAGCTGAATACTGGGAGCCCAGCCAAAAGAGAGAAGTGATTTCTGTGGATCACCTCTGCTGAGATTGGCTGCGAGCCCAGGAAAGCACGCTTTAGGTACAAAATTCATCTGAAAGGAAGAGTGTCCATCCCCTCCTCCAAGAAAGTTCTGAGTTTCTTGCTTTTCTGTTTCCTTTCTTTTTATTCTCCTCTTTTGGTCCTGTGAGTTTTCTACAGATAAGTGGTGAACTGTGGACCTCTTGTCTCACCCCACGGAAAAGTGCTGTGGGAAGTGAGGTGTGCTTCCCCTGAGCACCCTGCTGTGACTCTGAAAACTCTATTGCTAGGCAGAAAAACTGAACTAAAGTTTTCCCCACCATTCTGAAATTACTGTACACCCTTCCTCCCTTACCTGATGAACAAGAAGCCTAACCTCCACTGAGACTGAGGGAGGAGGTCCCTGAGCAGAACCCCGACCCCCACCTGCCAAAACAAGCGCCCCACCGGGAAAAGACTTGGAAGGGTGGTCACGGCGAGGCTCCCTCCCCTTCAGTCAGGGAAGCCGCAGACAAGGGCCTGACCCTGCACACCATGCTTGCTGGGCTTCTGCAGGCCCAACGTATACTGGAAACTCTGATGGCTACCACCAGGCCTCCGCGGGTCTGCCCCCGACCAGGAACTCCTCCCCTGGTGACTGTGCGGGCCTCTGCCTGGCACATGCAGGGCCCCTGCAGGCCGGCCCCTGGCCACTGAATCCCCTGGCAACTGTGTGACCCTGCACCTGGAGCTTCCAAGGCTTTCGCAGGCCTGCCTTCTGCCAGGAACTCCGCCTACAGCCACCGGATGTTTGCAGGCCCATCCCTTGCCCAGGAATTCCTCCAGCAGCTGTCTGGCCCAGCGCCCTGTACTTGCCGGGCAGATCCCGTCTGCTAGAAACCCTGCTGGTGACCGGTAGGCCTCTACAGGACTGCCCCAGGCCAGGAACTCCCCTGGTGACTGCGTGGGACTCTGCCTGGCACCTGCAGTAAATCCCTGGGCGACCATGTGGCCCTGTACCTCAAACCTGCAGGGCTTTCACAGATACGCCTTCAGCCAGGAATTCTGCCTGCAACCGTCAGGCCTCTGCAGGGCTGTCCCCAGCCAGGAACTCCCCCGGTGACCACGCAGGCCTCTGCCTGGCACCCACAGGGCCCCTACAGGTCCGCCTCTGGCGAGTAAATCCCCTGGTGACAGTGCAGCCCCGTGCCCAAGCTTGCAGGGCTTCTGCAGGCCTGCCTTCTCCCAGTAACTTTGACTGCAACTGACAGGACTCTGCAGGACCACCCTGGGCAAGGAACTCTCCCAGTGACCACCTGGCCCTGTGCTCTGTGCTTGTCAGACTTCTGCAGGCCTACCTTCTGTTACAGTCTCTGCCGGCAACTGTCAAGCCTTAGCAGGTCTGCCCCCAGCCAGGAACTCCCCTGGCAATTGCGCAAGCCTCCGCCTGGCACCCACAGGGCCCCAGCAGGTCTGCCTCTGGTCAGGGACAGTCCTGGCGACTGCATGGGCCTCCACCTGGCACCCATGGGGTCTCTGCAGGCCAGCCTCTGCCAGGGACTCTGCTGGCAACTGCCAGGCCTCTGCAGGCCTGCCTCTAGCCAGGACCTCCCCGGCGAAGACCAGGCCCTGCATCCCACACTTGCCGGGCTTCTATAGGTATGCTATCTGCCAGGGACTCCACCCATGATCGCCAGGTGCCTGGCCAGGGTCACTCCTGGCAACTACATGGGCCTCTGCCTGGCACCCATAGGGCCTGTGCAGGCCAGCCTTCTTCCAGGGACCCCACCAGTGTCTGCCAGGTCTCTCTGCATACCCCCTGCCGGCCAAAAACTTCCTGGACAACTGCACAGCACTGCGTCCAGAACTTGAAGGGCCAGACACAATGGTGAAAAACAACCATGGGGCGGAATCAACGGAAAAACTCTGGCAATATGAATAATCAGAGTAGACCAACCCCTCCAAGTAACAACAAGGCAGAAACAATACAAGATCTCCTGCATAGGCAAATGGCTGAGATGTCTGAAATAGAATTCAGAATCTGGATTGCAAATAAGATCAGTGGAATGGAGGAAAAGATGGAATTAGAATTTCAAGCAGTAATTCAAAAGATGCCCCCCAAAATGTCTCAAGAATTCAACAAATTCAAAGACAAGATGATCAAAGATTTTGACACATTAAGACAAGAAGTTGCAGCCCCCAAAGATCTGAGAAATTCAGTAGAATCCCTCACTAACAGAATGGAACAAGCAGAAGAAAGGATTTCTGACATGGCAGACTAAGCTTTCAAATGCTCTCAAACCTCCAAAGAGCAAGAGAAATGGAAGACAAAAACAGATCATTCTCTCAGAGTGCTCTGTGCTCTTAGATAACTCAAAGAAAACCAATATTCGCCACATAGGGATCCCAGAAAGTGATGAAGCAGCTTCACAAGAAACAGAATCCCTTATTCATGAGATTATAAAAGAGAACTTTCCAGACATGCCAAGAGATTCTGAAGTTCAGAGAGCAGACAGTTTCAGAACCCCAGCACGACTCAACCCGAATAAGACATCCACCAGGAACATCATAATTAAGTTCACTAAAGTAAATATGAAGGAGAAAATTTTGAAAGCAACAAGACGCAAGAAACCAATAACCTAAAAGGGGAAAAATATTAGAATAACTGCAGATCTCTCTGATCAAATTTTTCAAGTGAAAAGAGAATGGTCATCGGCTTTTAATCTCCTAAAACAAAATAACTTTCAACCAGGATCTTGTATCCAGCTAAACTGAGCTTCATTTATGATGGAGAAATTAAATACTTTAATGACATCCACATGTTGAAGAAATTTACCATATATAAACCAGCTCTCCAGGATATTCTCAGACCTATTCTCCATAACAACCAGTGTAATCCTCCAATGCAAAAGCAAACTCATCCAGAAACTTTTTATCAAAGTCCAACTCACACAATGACAAAAGGATTAAAAATGTCCACTAGAATCTTCTCAAGATTTATCGTTGGTTTCAATTAATGTGAATGGTTTAAACTGTCCTCTAAAGAGGTATAGGTTGGCTAATTGGATATAAAACCTCAGGCCAGATATCTGCTGCATACAAGAATCACATCTTACCTTAAAAGAAAAATTTAGACTCAAGGTGAAGGGATGGTCATCTATATTCCAGGCAAATGGAAAACA
>CAUYON010081921.1:0-13116 GCA_963573935.1 Arctocebus calabarensis
AAATTTCTGGAATTCGAAGATTCCTTAATTAATGAATGTCTTTGACTTAAATCTAACCAAAAACTGCAACATTATTCTTTGTACATTTTCATTATATAGTGTTAACAAGCTTAGTTGCAAACAAATAAAATACTTAAGCTATTTGTTTACTTTGCCTTCTTAATACTGTGATAATGTTTATTAATTCATATAACTTACATGAGGCTGCTATAACCATTTCTCCAGTACATTGAAGATTTATAGACTTCTTTTAAAAGCCCAGCAGTGATTTTTTTAATTAAAGAATGATTTTCCTATTTGAAGGGCAATTTGTTTCATCTCTTGTTTTTCCAGTCATTTGTTCCTAGAAGAGGAGCATAGCAGTGGCTATAATGGGACTGGCTCTGAAGTGGGATAGTTGCACCAACAAGGAAAGGGCAGGAAGCCATCAAAAGTCATGGGGGCTGGACCAGGATTGGGAAGCACTACCTCAATGACATCTTTTTCAGTGTGATGAACACACTCACTATGTCAAGTGTCAGCCCCCATTCCTACTAAATGGTCTCTGGCTGGGAAGCAAAGTAGGTTTCCATAAGGAAAATGACACCCTCCTACCGATGTTGGATTGTTGTGTTATGACATGGGTTACCCTCTGGGGCCACAGACAGAACACACTGCAATGGCTAGGGCTTGGGATCTCCTCTAAAGAGATTAGACATGTTTATTTAGTGTTTATAATACAGAGAAAAAAAACACTTCCTGGGACAGAAAATGACCTGATGACTGGCAAAAGAAGAAATTTATACCTGGACTTTAGTGTGTTACTACAGTATGAACTTAGAACTCGCAGGTAGGGAAGTGTCCTTGTCCCACTGAAATCATAGCCTAAGGTCCAAAGAAGACGATCAACCTACAGAAACCTATAAGGATGTGCCAAGACCTGTGATTTGAGCATATTGGGTAAGCTAAATAGTTTTCCTCTATTTTAATTGTGGTTATTATCCTTGTTCTAAAATCTTAGGCTTCAACGAAGGAATGAAAGGAGTAAGTATCCATACCTGGGGTCAGAGAAGTAAAAGGAAGATGAAAGCTCCCAGGGCAGTGGTAATTGTTGAAAGCTCCCCGAGGGGGAGACCAGGAATTCTAGAATTTGGGCCAGCCATCTGTGCCCTGTGAATCTTCTCGGCCTCCCGTGAAGGAGTGGTTGGCAAGTATGGTAGTCAAAGAAATGGCCTTTGGATGTCTATAGCCCTGGAGTTTAGTTTCTGCTCTGCCACTAATTTGTTATGTGTACCTTGCCCAGTTACTGCACCCTGAGCCATAAAATGGGGGTTATTAGTATGTACATCATTGAGCTTTGTTTTCAAATGCAAGAAATAATACATGTAAAGAAGGTATTTAGCACAGCTAAGGACAGCAACTATGCAACTTTAAAAATGTTAATAGCAGGTTTCTTTATAATGGGCTTCATCAGATCTGAAGACCAAAAACCTTCCTGTCTAAAGTGATTCAACTTTTCAGTATGAATAGCCCCTTGTTAACATCAAAATATCACATTTTCTTATTGGAATTTGTACTTTAAGTATTTGAATAAGGAAACAATAAAAGATGAATTCATGTATGTCTTACATGTTATTCATTATAGCAGGGGTCAGCAAACTGGCCTGTTTTTGCAGTTAAAGTTTTATTGCTATTCATTTGCCTCAGTGACTACTTTTCACACTGCAACTCCGGACTTCCATAGGTGCCCATAGCTGAAAATACAGCCTTCAAGTTTGCTGGGCCCTGTAGGATAGTCTTAATAAACATTTGAAAAAGTGGACACAATGCTAATTTCTTTTCTAATCCTTTGTGTATCATGAATTGATGGGCATTTGCTCTAATTTGTAATTCCTAGGGATATTTATACCTAAAGTTGAGGTATGATGAAAAATTCTTTTGCTTATAAATGAAAACCCATTGCTGAGCTAATGAACTACTTTTTATTTTTATTTATTCTTGAGACAGAGTCTCAAGCTGTCACCCTAAATAGAGTGCTATAGCATCATAGCTCACAGCAACCTCAAACTCTTGGGTTCAAGTGATCCTTTTGAGGATCAATTTTTCTATTTAGTAGAGACAGGGGTCTCATTTTTACTCAGGATGCTTTCTAACTCATGAGCTCAAGCAATTCACCCGCCTTGGCGTCTCAGAGTACTAGGATTACAGGCGTGAGCCACTGCACCTGGCCATGAACAACTTTTTAGGACATTGATTCTCAAGATGGGGACAGGTAGCATATTTGGTAAGGGAAAAGATTTGGAATGACCAATTATTAATTTCCAACATATTTAATTTTGAAGTTTTCTAGGTACAAATGTGGGTGTCAGAATTTTATCAGAAGATAGGCATCATTTTGAAGACAGTTTGTAAAATACTGTTCTGAGAGAACAGAGACATTTCTGATACTTTGGAGATCCCTTGTTTTGTTTTGTTTTGTTTTGTTTTTTGAGACAGCCTCAAGCTATCACCCTGGGTAGAGTGCTGTAGCATCACAGCCCACAGCAACCCCCAACTCCTGGGCTCAAGCGAGTCTCCTGCCTCAGCCTCCCAAGTAGCTGGGACTACAGGCGCCTGCCACAATGCCTGGCCATTTTTTTTTTTGGTTGCAGCCATCATTGTTTGGCGGGCCTGGGCTGGATTCAAACCCGCCAGCTCACGAATACGTGGCTGGCGCCTTAGCCACTTGAGCTACAGGCGCCGAGCCCCTTGTTTTGTTTTGTTAAGAGACAAGAGTCTCACTTTGTCACCTTTGGTAAAGTGTTGTGGCATCACAGCTCACAGCAACCTCCAGCTCTTGGGCTTAGGCAATTCTCTTGCCTCAGCCCTCTGAGTAGTTGAGACTACAGGCGCTGGGCTATTTTTTTGTTGCAGTTTGGCTGGGGCCAGGTTGGAACCCGCCAGTCTCAATATATGGGGCCAGTGCCCTACTCACTGAGTCACAGGCACCACCCTGGAGATCCCTTGTTGAAAATAGCTTCAGAGGCTCGGCGCCTGTGGTTCAACGGGCTAAGGTGTCAGCCACATACACCTGAGCTGGTGGGTTCAAATCCAGCCCGGGCCCGCCAAACAACAAGGACAGCTGCAACCCAGAAATGCTGGGCATTGTGGCGGGCGCCTGTAGTCCCAGCTACTTGGGAGGTGGAGGCAAGAGACTCGCTTGAGCCCAGAAATTGGAGGTTGCTGTGAGCTGTGATGCCACAGCACTCTATCCAAGGTGACAGCTTGAGGCTCTGTCTCAAAAAAAAAAAAGAAAATAGCTTCAGAGACTAGTTGTAGTCTTCTAGAGCTAAGTTAAATTGGCCCTTGGATGGCTCATACCTGTAATCCTAGCATCTTTGAAGGTTGAGGTGGGAGGATCACTTCAGGTCAATTTGAGATCAGTCTGAACAATGTACCAAGACCCTGTCTCTACATAAAAATAGAAAAAATTGCCCGGCATGGTGGTGCACACCTGTAGTCTGAGCGACTTGGGAGGCTGTGGCTTGAACCCAAGAGTTGGAAGTAGCAGTGAGTGATGATGACACCACTGCCCTCATGCCCAGGCAACAGTGTGAAACCTTGTCTCAAAAAAAAGAAAGAATGGCTCCTTTCGAAAGAAGGGCGACAGCTTGAGGCTCTGTCTCAAAAAAAAACAGAAAGAAAAAGAAACGACGTTGGGTAAGGTTATGAGATTGGAAACCACTAGAAGGAGTACATTTAAGAGTAAGTCTTGGCTGGCTTGGCGCCTGTGGCTCAACAGGCTAAGGCGACAGCCACGTATACCTGAGCTGGCGGTTCGGATCCAGCCCGGGCCTGCCAAACAACAATGATAGCTGCAACCAAAAAATGGCCAGGCATTGTGGCAGGCGCCTGTAGTCCCAGCTACTTGGGAGGTGGAGGCAAGAGACTCGTTTGAACCCAGGAATTGGAGGTTGCTGTGAGCTGTGATGCTACAGCACTCTACCCAGGTGACAGCTGGAGGCTCTGTCTCAAAAAAAAAAAAAAAAAAAAAAAAAGTATTGTGCGGCTCCTGTGGCTCAGTGAGTAGGGTCCTGGACCCATATACCAAGGCTAACGGGTTCAAACATGGCCCCGGCCAAACTGCAACAAAAAGCCGAGCATTGTGGCAAGCCTGGCTACTTGGGAGGCTGAGGTAAGAGAATCGCCTAAGTCCAAGAGCTGGAGATTACTGTGAGCTGTGAAGCCACAGCTCTCTACCAAGGGTGACAAAATAAGACCCTGTCTCTAAAAAAAAAGTAAGTCTTTAGGCGGCCACATACACCAAAGCTGGCGAATTGGAACCCAGCCCAGGCCAGCTAAAATCAACAATGACAGCTTCGACGACAACAACAAAAAATAGCCAGGCATTGTGGTGGGCACTTGTAGTGCTAGCTACTTGAGAGGCTAAGGCAGGAGAATCGCTTAAGCCCAAGAGTTAGAGGTCGCTGTGAGCTGTGACATTACGGCACTCTACCAAGGGCAACATAGTAAGACTCTGTCTCAAAAAAATAGATAAATAAGTCTTTACCCAGCCCAAACCACACTTTCAAGTAAATAATGAGCACTTGGTTATACGGAAGGTGCAGTACTATGACTAATAATTTCAATACCTAAAGTCTTCGTTGTTTGTTTTCTTTGATGGACTGTCTTGCCCAGGCTAGAGTGCCACAATGTCTTAGCTCATGGCAACTTTGAACTGGGTTCAAACAATCATCCTATCTCAGCCTCCTGAGGAACTGGAACTGTAGGCACCTGCCACAACCCCTGGCTACTTTTTCTTTGTTTAGTAGAGATGGAGTCTCACTCTTGCTTAAGCTAGTCTCTGAATTGTACTCAAGAGATCCTCCTGCCTCAGCCTCCCAGAGTGCTAGAAGGTGTGAGCCAGTGCACCCAGCCAATCCCCGAAGTCTGTGGGTCTCTGTTTTGTTTTTACTGATTGTAGTATCTAATGCCTCATTTCTTTATGTGCCAGGTTTTCTGTGAACTGGACAGTATATTTGAAAAATTATTTGTAGTAGTAAAGAGAACAAGAATGAGGGTAGTATCTGCTACTAGGAAAGATTTCTGATTATGCTTGGGGATACTATCAAGCTATCTTATTTATTTTATTTTTTTTTTAAAGACAGAGCCTCAAGCTGTCACCCTGGATAGAGAGCTATGGCATCACAGCTCACAGCAACCTCCCAATTCCTGGGCTCAAGCGAGTCTCCTGCCTCTGCCTCCCAAGTAGCTGGGACTACAGGCGCCCACCATAATGCCCGGCCATTTTTTTTGTTTGTTTTGGTTGCAGCCAACTTTGTTTGGCGGGCCCGGGCTGGATTCGAACCCACCAGCTCAGGTGTACGTGGCTGGCGCCTTAGTCCGTTGAGCCACAGGCGCCGAGCCCTATTAAGCTATCTTAATTCAGATTTCTGAAGACCAGAGGTTCCCTGAATTATCTTGGTAACTTACAACCAGGTAGCAAGTCCACTTGGAAACTGGTTTACTTTTGTTTTATCTTATCCTGAAGGTGTTTCTCAGTCATTCAGCAAGCATCACTAGTGTGTTCCGTGTCCTTTATTTGTGGAGGACATATATTTGAATTTTTTTTTTTTTTTTTTTTAGAGACAAGAGTCTCACTTTTTTGCCCTCAGTAGAGTGCCGTGGCATCACACAGCTCACAGCAACCTTCAACTCCTGGGCTTAAGCAATTCTCTTCTCTCAGCCTCCTGAGTAGCTGGAACTACAGGTGCCCACCACAATGCCTAGCTATTTTTCTGTTTTGCAGTTTGGCCAAGACTGGGTTTGCACCCGCCGCCTTCGGTATATGGGGCCGGTGCCCTACTCCATGAGCCATAGGTGCCACTCTATTTGAAATTTTTTTTTTTTTTTTTGAGACAGAGTCTATGTCACCCTTGGTAGAGTGCCGTGGCATCACAGCTCGCAGCAACCTCAAACTCTCGGGCTTAAGAGATTCTCTTGCCTCAGCCTCCCAAGGAGCTGGAACTACAGGCACCCATCACAACGCCCAGCTGGCTATTTTCTGGTTGCATTTGTCGTTGAGCAGGCCTGGGCCAGATTCGAACCCACAAGCCTTAATATTTATGACTGGCGCCCTACCCATTGAGCATGGGCGCCAAGCCATATATATTTGAGTTTTTAAAGCCTGACAAGTTCTGCAAATAATACTAGTATAGCTGTCCTATATTCCTGGTGCCTAATTTAGAGTTAACATAAAGTCAATTGAATCTTGACCCCTGAGAAAGAGCCCAGTCTAGCAAGGGAGATGAGCAAGCAAGGTAAAAGTTAGTGTTGTGTGAATGGTACAAGTAGTAGACTGAAGAAAAGAAGAGGTGGGGGCAGTGCCTGTGGCTCAAAGAAGTAGGGTACAGGCCCCATATACCGGAGGCGGCTGGTTCAAACCCAGACCCAGCCAAAAAATGTAAAAAAAAAAAGGAAAGAAGAGGTGGTTCTAAGTAGCATCAGTGATCAGGGAAAGCTTTAACTGAAAGAGATAGGGTTGAAGCGAGGGTCAAAGGATGAATGGGCTTAGGTAGGTGAAATAGGAATTGGGTTTGAAATAAGTGACAGTTTGACCAGTGTGACATTATAGTTGTATATAGGGAGGACATTCTTGTTTAGCCAGAAAAAAAACTGGTATGGATCCTGGGGAGTTCGGAGACAGGTTGCAGGGGCTGGGTAGTAGAGAGCATTACCAGGAGTCTGGCCTTTTTTTCCTGTGGGAATCTGAAGAGTTTGGGGAAAACTAACTTAGGGCTATGTACAGGACAGGAGGGCAAATACCTAACTAGAAAGAAGTTGAGGGCAGAGTTATTGAGTAAATGTTTATTGAGTACTCACTGTTTTTGCCAAGTTTAGTTACCCTGATTTGTGTGCAGGAATGCTGACTCACTAATAAATGATTGGTCTGTAAAACCAGACTGTAGTGTATTAGTTTATGATTGGAGTACATATCAAGTATAGTTAAGAGCTTCTTTTGTACAGTCAGAGGTACTGAAGGCCTATACTTTGGGAAGGATAATTAAACATGACTGGTTTCACCTGGCTGTGAAGAACATGGCTCTTGAAGAATCTGGTCTCCCTTCCCCATAGGCACACCTTCAAAGATGCTTTTCTTTTGATTTATCTTTGCCCCTTACTTGTTTTTGTTTGTTTGTTTCTTCCTTTTTTTTTTTTTTTTTTTTTATTGTTTGGGGGATTCATTGAGGTACAGAGAACTGGGTTACACTGATTGCATTTGTTAGGTAAAGTCCTTTTATAATATTGTATCCTGTCTCCAAGAGGGGTACCACACACTGTGACCTTACTTGCTTAATGTGGCACCATTCCATAGCAGCTGCTGATGCCTTTTACCTGGGAGGATGTGGGGTAACATAGATTTTCCCTTTTTTCTTTTCCTTTTTAACATGGTTCTCTTAAATCTACATTTTCAAGCCACTAGTTAGCTCTTGCATTGCACTATTAAAAAATTTTCCCCTCAAGACTCTGTCCCAAGCACTGACTCATTCCATCATTTTTCATAGTGCTCCTGTTATTTTGCCTAGAATTCTCTTTTCACTTGACAAATACCTACTCCAGTGGCAACTGTCTTTCTGCTCCCTTCTTCAATGCAAAATTATTCAGTAAATGTTTTTGAGTACCTACTGTTTGCCAAGTTTAGTTACCCTGGTCTATAAAAACAGACTGTAGGGCAGTGCCTGTGGCTCAGTGAGTAGGGCTTCGGCCACATATATCGAGAGTGGTGGGTTCGAACCCAGCCCCAGCCAAACTGCAACAAAACAATAGCTGGGCATTGTGGCAGGCACCTGTAGTCCCCGCTATGGAGGCTGAGGCAAGAGAATCACCTAAGCCCAAGAGTTGGAGGTTGCTGTGAGCTGTAACGCCATGGCACTCTACCCAGAGGGACAGCTTGAGACTCTGTGTCAAAAAAAAAAAGACTGTAGTGTATTAGTTTATGATGAGAGTGTAGACTGGCCTTATACCAAAATGAAGGGAATTCTAGGGATGTAATATTTAGCAGTATCACTCACTATCCCTATCACCATAGGCCTGGCACAATTCCTCCCCAATTCAGTTTGTTTCAGTGTTTCCTGATTGTTTCACCTGTTCAGTTTGGTACTTCCTCCATCCACAAATGGCACATTCTTAAGTATCACTTACATAGTCTACTATGGTTTTCATTATATTCCAGGCCTGGGAACCCATTTATCATTCTGATTACTTTGCTTCTATGCACTGTTGTGTCTATCCAATAGCTGAATTACTGGGTTGGGGATATGGAGAATTTCCAAACTCACTGTCTTCCCCGGGTGTGCTACCCAGGCTACTCAGTTTATTCAAATCTGTGTGGCAGTTGTACCAGTATACAGACCCTAAATAAAGTTCCCAATGTGCTAAATTATTATGGTCTATCTGCAGAAGGGTAATGTCAGAACTTTCCTCATTCCTTAGGTTATGACTAAGAGGTGTGTAAACACAAAGATGCCCTATGAGTTAAAGACAGAAGTCCTGTGACTGGAGACCCAGGGGGATTTTAAACAACCCCAGTAGTGACTGTCCAGACACCCTGTGCTCATCTAGTATCTGAGGCTTGCTCAAAGGGTGGAACTGAGGGCATTTGATCAGTACATTGATCCTCCCTCAGTTTCACTCATGGATCGCTGAAAGGGGCAGTGAATTCCTAATTGTGTTCCACTGGGTCTTGGAACTTCGAAGTTCCAAATATGAAATGGAAAAAGGTGACAGCTTGGGCTTGCCTCTCTACACCTGAAGTCCATACTCCTATGAAGCAAAGGACACGTAGAGGGGAGAATGGGAAGGGTGCGGGGAGGGTTTGAGGTTAGGTTCCTGGTAGCCTAGGAGCATCTGAATCGAGGCAGCCACCATAGCAAGGTGGGCACCATAGCAATGCACAGGCTCAGTTCTGGCATGGGCATTCTGGCAGTTGTTGTTTTTCAGCCTTTGTGGTGAAGGAAGGCCTGCCACCGCTGACATCCTTGCACACCCAAGCTAACACATGGCTGTGTGCATGGTCCAGTGGAAGGGCCTGGCATATTAGTATTTAACAATTTCTTCTTCTTTTTTTTTTTTTTGAGATAGTTTTACCTTGTCACCTTTGGTAGAGCGCCATGGTGTCACAGCTCACAGTAACCTTAAACTCTTGGACTCAAGTAATTCACTTACCTTAGCCTCTCAAGTAGATGGGACTATAAGCACTCGCCACAACACCTGGCTATTTTTTAGAGATGGGGTCTCGAGTTGACTCAGGCTGGTCTTGAACTCATGAGCTCAAGTGATCCACTCTCCTTGGCTTCCTAGAGTGCTAGAATTAGAGGAGTGAGCCACCTCACCCGGCCATATTTAACAATTTCTATAATATATGTTTATAGAGCTGGCAGGACTTCAAGAAAGGCCAAGAAATGTCTAAGGAATTGGGCAGTTTTCAACAGAAAATGATGCATGACAACCTAAGTGACTAAGGCAGATATCTCAGTTAATGGAGATTTATTAAGCCAAAGTTGAGGTAGCCTGGGAAGAACACAAACCATAGACAAATCTGTGGGTGTTTTTGCTGAAAAGGAATTTTAGAGCTTCAGTAAAGAAGGAGCATATGGAACTGAAGAAGAAAAAAAGCAGGGGGTGTGGGTGGGTAGTGAGACAAAATGGTTTACATTCTTGTGAGGCCCAGGAAAATCTACATTTTACATATAGTAAGGTAAATGTTAGAAAAGAGAACTGAAGAAAGTATCAATTACATAGATGTGTCTGGGTAGGTGGAAGGATCCTGACTTACCTCTGTTCTGCACCTGAGAAGATAAAATTATAATTCATTATGAGTGTGGAATCAAACAGATTTTAGTTTTAGGAGTTAGACTTCACCAACAGACTTAAAGTTACAATCACATGTCCTTGCTTAATATGGGAGGCCTCAACAAGGTCTGTAGGCATTCCCTTCTCTTTTGCAGAAAGAGTTAGAGGGTGATCCTAAGATTTTTATTTTACACACAATAAAGTGGATCTGGATAAATTGGCATTTGTCTGGGAGACAGTGAGACAGTGGCAATGGGTAGGATCATTCCAGACAGAAGAAACTGCTCCATATAAAGCTTGGAAGCCTGAGAACAATTCTGGTAAGTGAGAACATAAGTTTGAGTGGGAGTGTTAAGCAATGGGATCTCTAGAAATGCATGATGGGTCTTCAATATAAACCCCCCAAATTTTGACCTTTTCTTGAAACACTGACATTTCACACACAGCCCAGGTGGAATGGATGGCTTCCTCCTTAGTGTTTCATTCATGTTTCTATGACAGAAAGATCACTCGCCACAACATTCTGATTGTGTCTTCATCTTAAGAGCCCAATAAAGGCCATGAAAGTGTTTTTTTGAATGATCAGATTTGAGTTTTAGAAGAGTAATTTGCAATAATAGGGGAAGACTTGGTACACAAAGCCATCACAGTGGAAAGTAAATTCTTTTTACCTAAACCTAATTTTTGAAATCTGGGAGCCCAAAGGTTATTTTCTATCTGGCTTTTATTTGGCCAACACTTTTTAAAAAATAAGTTACCCCACCCTTAAAATGGGAGCTTGCTCATTTAAAAAACAGATTTCTAGCTCGGCACCTGTGGCTCAAGTGGCTAAGGCACCAGCCACATATACCTGAGCTGGGGAGTTCGAATCCAGCCTGGGCCAGCCAAACAACAGGGCTGCAACCAAAAAATGGCGGGTTGTTGTGGCGGGCGACTGTAGTCCCAGCTACTTGGGAGGCGGAGGCAGGAGACTCACTTGAGCTCAGGAATTGGAGGTTGCTGTGAGCTGTGATGCCACAGCACTCTATCCAGGGTGATAGCTTGAGGCTCTGTCTCAAAAAAAAAACAAACAGATTTCTACCTCCCCTTGAAAAATCTGAAAATCTGACTCAGTACCCATAGCACAGTGGTTACGGCGCCAATCACATATCCCAAGAGTGGTGGGTACGAACCTGGCCCAGGCCAGATAAACCACTGCAACAAAAAAATAGCCAGGGGTTGTGGTATGTGCCTATAGTCACAGCTACTTGGGAGGCTAAGGCAAGAGAATTGAGCTAAAGCTCAAGAGTTTGAGGTTCCAGTGAGCTATGACACACAGCACTCTACTGAGGGTGACATAGTGAGACTCTGTCTCAGGAAAAAAAAAAAAAGAAAAGAAAAATCTGGAGATTTGACAGTTTGGGGCCCTGATTCTAACAATAAGATGAAGCTGAGCTGCTGCCTTTAGACCAGTGTTTTATCTCATGGCACACTTAAATTATGTTGATTTAAAAAAACAGTGAAAAAGGGGCCAGGTGAGGTGGATCACATCTGTAATCCCAGCACTCTGGAAGTCTGAGGTGGGTGGATTGCCTAAGCTCACAAGTTCAAGACCAGCCTGAGCTAGAGCAAGACCCTGTCTCTAAAAAATAGCCAGATGTTGTAGCAGGCGCCTGTAGTCCCAGCTACTCTGGAGGCTGAGGCAAGAGAATCACTTGAGCCCAAGAGTCTGAGGTTGCTGAGGGCTGTGATGCCACAGCACTCTACCAGGGATGACAAAGTGAGACAGCTTTGTCTCAAAAAAAAGCTCTGTGCTTATAGCTCAAAAGGCTAAGGCACCAGCCACATACACCAGAGCTGGTGGGTTCGAATCCAGCCTGGGCCTACCAAACAACAATGACAACTACAACCAAAAAAAATAGCCAAGCATTGTGGTGGGTGCCTGTGGTCCCAGCTATTTGGGAGACTGAGGCAAGAGAATCGCTTAAGCCCAGGAGTTGGAGGTTGCTGTGAGCTAAGATGCCACAGCACTCTACCCAGGGCGACAGCTTGAGGCTCTGTCTCAAAAAAAAAAAAAAAGTTAAGAAAAGAATATACACCAGGCAGTAGCTCACACTTGTAATCCTAGCACTCTGGGGGACTGAGGCAGGTAGATTGCTGGAGCTCAGCCTGAGCAAGAGCGAGACCCCATCTCTAAATATAGCAGGGCATTGTGGTGGGCGCCTGTAATCCCAGCTACTTGAGAGGGTAGGCAAAAGGATCACTTGAGCCCTTGAGCTGAAGAGTTTGAGGTTGCTGTGAGCTATGACACCACGGCACTGTACCAAGGGCATCAAAGAGAAACTGTCTCAAAAAAAAATTTTTTTTTTAGGTAGACCTAAGATCCTGTCACAGCACACCAGTTGAAAAATCACTGCTGCAGACAAAACATAATACTTTCCAGCTGTTTACATTCCCATCACTCTTTCCATCCTTCCAATTCTTTTTTTTTTTTTTTTTTTTGAGTTAGACTCTTACTCTATGCCCTGGCATCATACCTCACAGCAACCTCAAACTCTTGGGCTGAAGCTACCCCCTTGCCTCAGCCTCCTGAGTAGCTGGGACTACAGGCACTTGCCACAATGCCTGGCCAGTACTCCATTTTTAGTAGAGCTTCAGTCTTACTCTTCCTCAGGCTGGTTTCGAACTCCTGAGCTCAGGTGATCCTCCCGCCTTGGTGTCCCAGAGTGCTAGGAGTACAGACCTCAGCCACTGTGCTGGGCCAAAAGTCACCATTTTTCATGGTGTTTTGTTGTCATTTCCTGATAATGAGCCTTGTTTGGCCCTCGTGACATTTGAGTTGTCCATCTTTGTACTGATCTTGTATGGAATGAAATTTGTGTTTTAGGATGACTAGTCATGCAAGACTTTGATGCAAGGGGACTGAAAGGGATAAATCGGAAATCTGCAGAAGGAATATTTGACAGAACTTGGGCCATAATTAAATATTAGATGAAAGAAGAGGGAAAAGAAAAGTAAAATACAACTCCCAATGTTTACTGCCTAAATGGATTGGATGATGATACCACAACAAAAAAGAAAGGGGTCGGGCGGCACCTGTGGCTCAGTGGGTAGGGTGCTGGCCCATATTCCGAGGGTGGCAGATTCAAACCCAGCCCTAGCCAAACTGCAACAAAAAATAGCTGGGCATTGGGCGGCTCCTGTGGCTCAGCGAGTAGGGCGCCGGCCCCATATACCGAAGGTGGCGGGTTCAAGCCCGGCCTCGGCCGAACTGCAAAACAAAAAAATAGCCGGGCGCTGTGGCGGGCGCCTGTAGTCCCAGCTACT
>CAUYON010081922.1:0-14632 GCA_963573935.1 Arctocebus calabarensis
CCTTCACTTGAAAGATATAAATTTGCTTCATATTAGGGGTGTATACATTGGATACTTTTTCTTCCATTCTAGAGATACTTTGCTAAGGAGAACATGTTCCAGCTCCATCCATGTAAATATGAAAGAGGAAAAGTCACCCTCCTTCTTTAAGGCTGCATAATATTCCATGGTATTCATGTACCACAGTTTATTAATCCATTCGTGGATCGATGGGCTCTTGGGCTTCTTCCATGACTTATGAATTGGGCTGCAATAAATTTTTTGATATGTACATTATCTGGTTTTGTTTTTAAGGTTGATGCTGATAGTACAAAATAAGTTAGAGATAATTCCTTCTATGAATTTGTTTTGGACTATTTCAAAATAATGTGTCTTAGTCCTTGCACATTTGTTAGAATTTATCTGTGAATTCATTATGCCTTGGACATTGCTTGATAAAGGGAATTTGTTACAAATTTGACTTAACTAATTATTCATCTGTTGAAGTTTTCTCCTTCCTCCTG
Organism: Arctocebus calabarensis; assembly: GCA_963573935.1. Taxonomy (NCBI): domain Eukaryota; kingdom Metazoa; phylum Chordata; class Mammalia; order Primates; family Lorisidae; genus Arctocebus; species Arctocebus calabarensis. The sequence continues at coordinate 504 of CAUYON010081922.1, forward strand.
CTCAAAAGACCAAAAACACTTTATAACAAAGGTATTTGCACCGGAATGTTTATTGCAACCCATTCATAATTGTTAAATCATGGAAGAAATATATTAATCAGTGGTGTATATGCACCACAAAATATTATGCAGCCATGAAAAATGGAGACTTTACCTTTTTATGTTTACATGGGTAGAACTGTGTATTTGTTGATGTAGACCAGCTGCTTGGAACAAAAATGTCTTATGAATAAACTTGACTTTGATTTTGGTTTATTTGTAATACTAACTTCTATTTTATTTTATTTTTTATTTATTTTTAATTACTTTATTTAGTTATAACTGTACATTCATGCATTGGAGGGGTATGTGCTGATTTTATATGCAATTTGGTATTCCTGCATCAAAGTGTTCTGCATAGCCTTCACCTCACTTAATTATTGGTTATATTAAGACATATATGCTTGCAATATGCACAATAGATGAGGAGCCAACAATTGTCCTCCCTCTACTCTACCCCCTCTGCTCTCCTTCTCCTCTACTTCCTTCCTTCATTCAGGGCTATAGTTGTGTTTTATCATTCCTATGAAAATATGGGTGATTTTATATTGGTTTCAGTATAGTACGGAGTAGTTTGGATACTTCTTTGTTCCATTCTTGAGATACTTTACTAAGAAGAATATGTTTCATCTCCATCCAAGTAAACATAACAGATGTCTACTCCTAATATCCTGAGGGGTGTCAGTTAGTTGCCCATGTGACACATGTTGATTTTTGGAGGATGGTTTAGTTTATCTGTAATTTTGGATATGCATAAATCTTTTGTTTTCTTCATCAGCTGTCTTTCAGGTTCGTTCACTTAATGCATGGCCTATGGCAGTTGTATATTCCCAGTTTATAGTAGAGGAAAAAATAAATATGGATAGTGCTATTTCCTTGTGGTGAATTGTATTGCATTTTATTTTATTTTATTTTATTTTAGTAAGTCATATACATGAATACATATATTGCTTTTTATTAATACACAAGAATAGATAGAAAGTTGTGTTCATTTAAAATTTTTTCAACAAAAATGCAGCAATTTAACTCCCAGTGAAAGTGCTTTTTTAATAGAATAATAAACTTGTTTCCTTGAGTATTTACTAGTAGTTAAATAATTATACTTTTATTTTGTTTACAAGTCTCCATCTTATTTATCATAGCTTGTACTTGGTTTTAGTACCAAGAAGAGTATATAAGCATTCATTCCTCTTCTAAACACCACCAGAATGTATTCTTTATATACTTACTTTGAGAATTTTCTCATAATTATTTAGCTTTCATCTATCTTACTTTGAAATCCTTTCAGGTGTATTTCTTGCTCACCTTTTAATTAAGAAAAATTGATTTATTTTTGCTGATTTGCTTGAAGTCTTTGTATATTCTGGATATTAGCTCTTTCTAGATATATACATATACAAAATTTGTATATGTGTGTGTGTGTTTGTGTATATATACACATACAAGAAATACATATATATTCTTAAGATTCTGACTGTTATTTCTGTTGCTTGTTTACATAGTTTTCTAATTTTTTAATTTAATCAATTGATTAAGTAATTTTTGTTGTTCTTGTTGCTATAATCACCACTGGGATTTTATTCATCCATTTTTTTTTTTTTTTTTTTTTTTTTGCCTAGATTGATATATAGGAGTTTTCTACTTTTGTTTTTTTTTTAAATTTTACGTTAATGTCAGGATAAAAACAACTGAGTTACAATGTTTTCATTTTTGAGGTAGCATCCCTCTGAAGGTTGTGTTCTATACCCAAGAGATGTGCCATATATCCTTGCAATGTGTGCATTAAGTGCATACACACCAGTGCCCTTACTTCCTCTGTTCTCCTATGTTGCTTTGTTCCCTGGCCCAGAGTAATTGAATTGTGGTGTTCTCTTATTAGGCATATGTTGTCTACTATTAGTGGATTCTTTTTAGTATTGAGTATATTTGCAAGCTTGCTTTCCAATTCTTGTGACATTCCTAAGCAGAATGTGTTTCAACTTCATCCAAGCTAATATGAAATATGTAATGTCTCCATCTAATTTATGGATGAATAGTATTCCATAGTATACAAATATCACAATTTGTTAATCCATTCTTGGGTTGATGGGCAGTTAGGTTATTTTCACCTTTTGGTGATTATAAGTGTAGTTGCATTAAAGGATCTACTGTGAATGTCTTTATGACAAAATGATTTATGTTTTATTCTGAGCAGATGCCTAGCACTGTGATTGTGGGGTCAAACGGGATGCGTAATTTGTGTTCTTGAGGATTCCCCATACTGGTTTGTAAAGAGACTGTGTTAGTTTGCAGTCTCACTAACAGTGGAAACATTTTCCCTTCTTTCCACATCTATATGTTAATGGTTTGAATTCTTCATTAAATAGATGAATAAAATCATAGTGGCATATAAGTTTGTGTATAAAATTCACTGAGTTCAAGGATGATAACAAAATAACTTATTTGAAACATTCTACAGAAATTAGATTATAAAAATCACAGTATGTAAATAGTATATATTTTATTTAACTTCATAAAATCACATAGTAGTTGGAAAACACTATTGGCCACAGATGGCTTATTGCTAGGACATAAAATTCATCTTTTGATGTCACAGCCCCTCAGTTTGAAAATGTTGTCATGATCTAGATTAGCTTGCTGGCTTAGGTCTCTGAAATAGCATTTGATGCTGTGGGTTGTTAACCATGCAGATGAGAACAGCATTTGAAAAGAAATTTATTTGAGATGGCACGTATTTTTTCACAAACTCAAGATGTTTCTTCTAAAGATGGATCAAAAATTCAAGACATTTTCTCTGCAGAAGCCATTCTTAGATGTCAATTGGATGATCATAACTTTCCAGGGGACCCAGACCTCAAGTGAATGATTGAAAAGAATGGCTTTTCTGGCTCTGTGTAAAGATTCCTTGATAAAATGACCACATTGTACATCTTGTGACTCTAAAGCAGATGAAGATGAGGATTTTCTTTGTTTGACTTTTCCCAGAAAACTCTGGAAAATAGTTTGAAGTGACAAATTTCAGTCTATTTGGTGGGACAAGACTGGAAGTTCCATGGTGATTAATGAAGAACTCCTTAAGAAGGAAATTTTAGAGAGAAAGAGCCCTTTTAGAATATTGGAGATTAGAAACATGAAAAGTTTAGTTCGATAGCTTAATCTTTATGAATTTAGTAAAAACTGACAGAATTTTCAAAGATCTGCTCCTCTACTTGAGCTTCTGACAGAAGAAAAAGAAGCCTCTGCTTGAAACAAGGTACTAAAAATATGTAAGTGCCATCTGTAGAAGACAAATGTATACTCTCAGACATAATTTTATATTTTAACTTTATCTCAGTGTGTGTACATATATACACATAAATATAAGTATGTTAGTATGTAGACTAATGTAAGACTTCTAAAATGATATGAATACTTAAGTTGTAACTGACAAATCATTGACAACAAAGTATTATATATTTCAGACTTTTAAATATTTGCTAACAACCTTGAATTTGACCAGTTAACTCCAAATAAATTTGCTAAAGACAGTTAATGAATTGGTACTATTTACTGCTATTGTCAATATATAACCTGCTGTCATTTGTGGAAATAACTATTTGAATGTTTGTTACTCAGTAAGTACACTCTTAAAAATAATCATTGGTAGGCCCAGCACCATGGCTGTCACCTTTAACCCTAGCACTCTGGGAGACTAAAGTGGAAAGATTGCTTGAGCTCAGGAGTTTTAGACTTGCTTGAGCAAGAGTGAGGGCCTGTTTGTAAAAATAGCTGTTGTTGTGGTAGGCACCTATAGTCCCAACAATTTGAGAGGCTGAGGCAAGTGGATCCTTGGTACCTTAGAAGTTGAGGCTGCTGTGAGATATGAAGCCATGGTCCACTACTCACAGCTATAATGTGAGACTTTGTTTAAGAAAAAGAAGAAAAAATCAAAAAGATGTCATTAGTGTACATACATTATCTGATGACATTGCTTTTCTGAAATGAAATTGAAATTTGATATTTTTATGAGTTATACTTATTTGTTCTATGCTGTATGATGTCACTAAATAAACTTCTTTTCTTTTAGTTACAGTTCTATTCACAATCCAAATTTTAAATGTGGCTGTGCTTAACTTTTAGTACAAATGAAAAGAAGAGTCAGGATTAAAAATTCTTCTCTGGCAACTCATTCTTCAACTCAAGATTTCAACAAGAAGGAATTTACAGCAGATGATAATATAAATTGTAACTATATAATTATAGTTACTGACACTACTGAAGAAACTCTACAAATGTAAATGAGCCTCTAATAAAGAATCTTCCTTTCAGTCAAAGATTTCCTGATACAATGGAACCAAACAGAAGTGATTTTCCTCCTCCATCATCAACTTTGGTTAGACCATCGGAACAAATTACAACAGAACAACGTCCTATTTTTAATGAATTGACCGCTTTTCACACACACTCATATATCATCTATGCTCAAGTGAATCGACAGATTGTAAATTATATCACAACTACAACCTCTCAATATGAAACTATATGTCCCATGCAGAAGAATTATTTGGGACTAAGGGTAGAGCCTACCACCTAAGTTAATTTGTTATGATCCATGAAACAGTGAATTTTACATACAAACTTTTATGCCACTATGACCTTTGACATACCAAGATTGATGCAAGTATGACCATAACATATTTGTGTTTGAAACAATATTTCATCCCAAACTAATATACATGCAAGTTTTAACTACTTAGATTCTATGTACTTATTTTGTTCCCTCCTCTTATTCTTAGGCTTTCCAGTCTAGATCCATTGTAGATAATGTTCTATATTATCCATTAATCTAAACTCTCATGCCTTTCGTTAAATGTTGAATAAATGTGTTGATATTTAAATTTCAGGTGACAGGTATCTGATACCATAAAATGATGTCATTTTTAGGATACTGTCTTAATTTCATGCTATGATTTTCTTTTGAATTTTTTGTGTGTGCGCTTTTGATTTTCTATATAATCACATTCATCTTTTTTGTCATTCATAATCTAAACTTGACTTTGGACATTTCGACAATTGCCTTTTGTAATAGATCTGTTGTGATCACTTGGAGTTGTTGAAGTAGATTTTATTTTCACTTTGCTAGGTGTAGTTTTTTGTTTTTGTTTTATTTCTACTCTTTCTTATTTCTTCTCATCTGAAATCTCCTTTCTCAGGCCAGAACACATAAGTTTATGGTGTATCTATTTCCTTTTGTTGAAAACTCACCTAGTTAAAGAAAAAGAGAGGTCACTATGTAGCCATCTTTGTTTCCTAGTGCAGGCGATTGACCTGAAGAGTGTTGTATGTGCTGAAAGCCTATCATTCATATGCATTCCTTTTTGCACCAAGCTCCTGGGTTTGTCAGAGTTTAATCTAGTAATGTAGGATTTAGCAGAAAGTATATTGCTCCCCAGACCAAAGTTGAACCCTCAGGTATATGCATGGATGTCTGTCTTTCAACAGAGATTGATGCAAAAAGAGATAGTTCTACCCACATTCCCGCATAGTGGCAGTGGCAGATGGACCAAGCTATCTATGCAGCCAGTCATGTGTGTCAGCAAACTATTGCAAATACACTCATTCCTAAAGTCATAGCTTTACTTAATTACTGAAAAATTAAGACGTAAAAATGTTCTAAAAATATGCAAGATGTAGCAATCCTGCTCCAAGTGGCCAGCGCAAGCAGGTCCAACTGAAGAATGGCGCCTGACCCTGGTGGTGCAACCACTATGACCATTAGTATGAGCAGCTGCCATCTCAATTCATGTGTACTCAGCACCTCTCACTGCCCATCTCTAGCACAGCACATGAAGACAAGGACAGCAGTTCACTGCTCAATCAAGCCAACTGGCCAGGACCCAATGGGAGGCGGGATGGCCTCCAGGTCCTGCTTGGCCAGCTCCTAGAGGACTGGACTCACAAATGCACATTTGCCCCTTGTTTGTTCTACAACAGTTTTGGTACACTTGGAAATTTGATTTCCTTTTTCATTGATGGTCCTATTTCTCAGTGTTTTAAATTCAACATCTTGTCTCAAGAAACTTCAATTAATTAATCTTCAGGTTTTTCCCAGTGAAGCACTCTTGGCTAACATGGGTTTGGAATCATGGCACAGTTGGTCTGAGCCAGATATGCTCCTTTTCCATACAACTTTCTGTTGTATCTTGTAATAAAATCTACCTATCATCTTTTCCACCTAAAAACATTACAAAATTAAATTTTATGTCAGAAAAAATACTGAAATAAAAATATGCAGAGATTTATTAAGTTGTAAATTTCATTGTAACAAATAAAACCAATTTCCAATTCAAGGTGGAGGAAAGTGAAATGGAGAGGAGGAGAGTGTTTGTGAAGCTCTCTCCTAAGGGACACAAGGGGTAGATTACACACCTCCCAGGTGAAGGGCTTAACTACAATTTGCACTTTACATAATAAATGCAAACAATGTAATCTAATTACTCTTACACTAGTATAGGTATTCATTGGAATTTTTAAAGAAGTAGAGGAAAATAATAAGGGAAAGAGAGAAGACCAGTAGTAAAAGGAAATCTCACATGTGTGATAGTATATATTGCACTTTAAAAAACCCCCAACCAAAGCAAGTAACATGGCCTCAGATGCTCCCTGAGGAATGTTGTCCTAAGATGGAAAAACTTGTTTATCTGTAGACATGTTTCCAGGAGGAAGTAACCGGAGGGCTTTGCAGGGTGAAGCTAGGGGTTGGGCATTTGCAGAGATTATGGGAAGAGGTGCTTTGTCCTTTTCTGTTTTTTTATTTATGGCCAAGCTTCAAGTTTTGGGGAACTACCAAACAGTACAGACAGCCAGACACATTTGTGGGGTTAAACTTGCAGCTTGATGTTGAGAAAGTATATTTAAATTAGATTAACTATACATGTATCCAGCAGTTTCTGTGCTGAACAAAGACATTTCATGGCAACTTCTGCTGTTTCATCATTGTTCATTCCTTTTCCTATTTCTATACTTTTCTGGTCAGTGTGTATAAAAACATCCAATAAATGTGGGTTATCACTGAGTGCCTGAGCAAGCACCAGTCTTCCTTTCATCAATCACTCTGTGTGGAAAAATTTCTTCTGTGTCCCTGTTCAATAAAGTTCTGTGGTCAACTACGAGAGAGAGAGAGAGAGAGAGAGAGAGAGAGAGATAGGTAGATATTCATTTTAGAGAAACCCATGGTGTGCCCACTATGGCCAGGAATCTGGAATCTAGTGTCTGCCCATCTCCTCTTGTTTACCTTCAACACTCACACTCACTGTTCCCCCACAAAAGTAAGAAAGACTCACTGGAATACATTTTTGTTTTCAGAGTTGATCTGTAGAGTTGAAGGGGTGCCCACTGAGCAGACCATCCTACTGAATGATTTCAAAAATATTGTAAATGAAGAAATAGAACAGGATTTAGAGTACCAATGCTGTGATGAGAGCCAGACAGAGCAGCTTTGCCTCATTAAATATCTCCATGCCTCTATCTGTTAAAAAATAACTTCAAGTTCTTTCCAAGTTTTTATATCTTAAGAAACAGGAATGATTCTAAGGAGTAACACAAAAGTACTTGAACTTGGACCCTGACCCTGTCTGAGCAAGCAGAACAGGGTAGAGTTTGGTGCATTGTTGTGGTCACATTCATTCTCACAGAAGTGACCACACCCATCAACATTATTGGCACTGTCAGGCTAATAGCACCTTTACTCTGGTAAACCATGGCTACTCAATGTCACAATTTATCAAATGCCAGGTAATCCCATTTCTGACAGCCCCATTAATAAATGAGTATCTCTGTGTGTCAAGTATATCTACTCCTTGTTGGATAGGGGAAAATAAGCACATAATCCTGAGAGCAGCCCAGTTGTTTCTCAAAGCATGGAATAGGGACGTGATTGGAGTTAGAAAAGTACAGGACTGAGATTTTGTAAATGTGTCTTAAGCTCTGAAGGGAGATTTTCATGCATTGCAATGAGGCTGTGTAGTAAGAGATGGGGTGGGAGTTGGTGTGCAACCCCCAACACTTCCACAAGTATCCTCTTTACTAGCTCATTATCAGGCCTAAGGTTACATACAGGAAAGAACTAACTTCACACCCATCTCTGGTGGCTTTTCTTCCATGAACAGACTTCCTCATGGTGAAACATTCCATAGCTTTACACAGCCTCACTTCAAATCAAAAACTAATTCCTTGAAACTCTCATACGACCTCTTAGCTGTTTTTAATCTTTGGCAATTCCCTGCCTTTTCAAGGAAAACCAAGGTAGTATTCCACTGTATTTGTTCTATGACTTTACATACAATCCCTTATCCCACTAAAATGTCAAAGGCAAGCAAACTGTACCACAACCCCAAAGACAAGGCCAAGTCTCTCCAGCCAGTCACAGATGTTTGTTTTACAAAGATTGAGTTATTTCTTAATGGCAGACCTATGTAGATTCACATTAATTTACATAAAAATAATGTGCATTAAGATGATGAAAGAAGAATTTCTGAGGTAATGCAGATCAATATCTGGACAAAATATTTCCTTACCTCTCTCCCTTCTATTTCTATTCCAGAAATAAATTCAGTCCACACACAAATTTTCAAGCTTTAGTTCTAATTTTTTTTTCACTTATTGGAGAATCAGATATGAAAATACCTAGGTACTGATCTAGCCTGAACTTGAAGGGGAAAATATGTGGGATCTCTCCCCTCTCCTATTGTCTCCCTCCATGCCCAAGATTTGACTTTTATTCAGACTTATCATATTTATAGATGGATTTGCAAAGTCAGATGCAATGGATCTTCATTTTAATCCTACTGTTTTGGGAGTCCCAGTTATAAAGCTGCTACTGTGATCTGGGTTTCACCTATACTGTAGTGTAAATTGTGTGTGATCTCCTCCCCTTGGTGTGGGTAGGGTGATCGGCATTTCCAGGGTGTCCCTCCTATTTGTGATTCTAAAACAGCAGGAAAATGGAAGAAAAGAAAGTAAGGGAAAGAAGGAAGGGAGGGAGGAAGGAAGAAAAGAAGGAAGGAAGGAAGGAAGGAAGGAAGGAAGGAGTGAGTGAAGGAAGGAAGGAAGGAAGGAAGGAAGGAAGGAAGGAAGGAAGGAAGGAAGGAAGGAAAGAAGGAAGGAAGGAAAGAAGGAAAGAAGTAAGGAAGGAAGGGGAAAAAAACAAAAAGTCCAGGGAGCCATGTATGTGCTATATAGCAAGATGAGTTCTGATTCTTTGATCAGCCACTGTTAGTGGCCTCTTCCCTTTGGGGACACATTTTCATAGTTAGCTATATCATGACAGAGGCCATTTTAAAGGGAATGGAAAACTTATGATGCAGTCTAATCCCCTCAAGATGAACAGATCTGAAATTCTGATGGAAGAAAGAGTATGGTCCTTTCAGCTCTTCTTTTTTCTGTTTGTGTTGAGTGTCAGTTAAATAGAGGTGAAGGTTGGGAACTGTCAGGTTTTCATGTGACATGTACATATTTGTCTTGGGGCATGAAGTACTTTGAATATAAGGATTTCATGCAAATGCAAATGATGGTTGCTTTCAAAACAAATGTTTTTCTCCTTAATAAGTAAAATGATAGTAAAATCAAGTTTGGTTCCTTAATGAAGTGGTGGGCCTAGGGAAAGAGTGGCCTCCAAATTGATGAACTCTTATTGACTGTGTTAAGTCAAATTCACTCCACTTTTTTTTCTTTCTTTACTGTTATTTGGTTTTTAAAATTCAGGCCTCTTTCTGTCACTTGTGTATGTTGGTGTTATCCTAACTCACAGTAAGTCCTCCTACCCCAATTCTCCATAGAGTGAAGTCAACTTCACGCCTCAGCTTCCTGGGTAGCTGTGACTTAGGCAGGTGTAATCATGCCTTGCTTAATTGTTCTATTTTTCTTTTTTATTGTTGTTAAGATGGGGTTATTCTATATTGCACAAGGTTTGGCCTTGAACTCCTGGTCTCTTGTGTTGATCCCATTCTTCCACTTCTGCTCCTAAAATGATAGGTTTATAAGCCATAACCCACAGTTCCCACCACCATCATAACCAACATGAAAGGACTCAGTGCCTGGGAAGAACTTGTTTCATCCTTTTCCTAGTAGGAATGAGTGCTGTTCTCCTATGTACATGTGCCACACAATGACCACAGTTCCTTTTCTGATCTTCTAGAGACCTTTTGTTTTTAATTTTGCTTAGAGATATAGAAGAACTTCTTAAAGAGCTATGACTAGATCCTACACCATCTTCTGGGTAGCTTAGCATTGTAGTTGTGGGCAGCTGAGCAGGGTTTCTAGGACACAGAAATATGGTTCAAGTGGGCTCAGGGGCAAGGCTGAGACCCAGTGTTCACCTGTTGCCTCCTCAACCAGTGAGCCTGTTCTTTCCAGGCTCATACTTGGATCAGTTGATGGTGTGTCTGTGTGATTTTGTTTGTGTTTGTCAGAAAGAGAGAGCGCTATAGCAACTGATGTTATTTAAAAAGTTGCACAGCATACTCCAGCTTCTTTCAGTGAGAAAACTCTGCTCTTTCCACAGTCATAGTTTTCCCTCCCTGGCTTCCGGATAGGCTCTGTGAGTTTGTTGTCATGGTCATTGGTCGTTCTTTCTTTTCCTAGTGATCATATTTTAAAAAAATCTGAAGTGTCTGGGTCTCTGGCCATGACTTGTGGGATTCTAATCTAGGAAGGCTGTCATTCTCCTTTATTTTTTGTCAATATCTTGATTATGTCAGGGTTTATGCTCAGGCAGGTTTGGTGGACTTGACTATTTCTTTTTAAACCAGCATAAGCCCTGACATAGTCAAGATACAGACAAAAAGTCTATGCTTCATGGCTTCAGTGCCAGTTACAGCCTAAAGGGATACTTCTATAACCTGGAAGGATGTAAAGGGAAGCCCTAGTGTTTCTGAGACAACCTTTTGTTTGAAGACTGCCTCTTTGCTAGGGTTCTGCAACAGGCCAGCATCCTTCCTCCCCAAGCAGCAGCAATGTACCACTGCCATATTCCTTCTCTATTTCTTCTCAAATTACCTTTTATGTAAACTTCCTTGCTGATTGCTACTACAGAGAAATGTTTTTGTTTATGTTTCTGTTTTCTTAATAACTTTTTCTTCAGTTTCATCTTTTTTCTATGACTTATTTTTATCTTTCACCACTCATAGCACACATTCAGGTGAACAGACAGCCAACACTCTTAATAAAACACCTAAAGGATCTGGAATGAAGTTTTTATCTTTCTTTTTCCTTTCTTCAGCTTTCTCTCTTACTCTCTTTTTATATTTCCTCCTCTTCTTTCTTTCCTCTTTCCTAAACCGGTGCCTCAGTAGTAATACCAGAGCCCTCGCGTGTACCAGTTATGTTTGGGTACACTTAGTGAGCTAGAATTTGCCACTCCATTTCTTGCTGGTCTACCAGATGTGCTTTCTTCATGGGGGAGCATGCTATTCCTTTTTTTTTTTTTAATTATCATAGATCTGTACATTAATGTAATCATGGGGTGCAATGTACTTGTTTTCTATATCATTTAAAATACTAACAACAAACTGGTTAACATAGATTTCACCACATGTTTTAGTTATTGTGTTCAGACATTTATAGTCTACACTTACTACATTTCACATGGACCCATGGAAGATTCACATAAGATGTGGTACCAAAGATTACCCTCCTTCCACCCATCCTCCCCTCTCCCCTCTCCTCTTGATGGTACATGAACCTTTTCCCACTTTTCTCCAAGGGCCTCTGCTAAGACTTGCAACTAGTCAGCCATCTTCCTAGAATTCCTTCTAGAACCATTTTTTAAATAATTAAAAAAAGAACTGCCACTCCAGATTTTTTAAATTTGATTATAAAGACTCCTCTAATTCCTCTCATTGATTCCCATGAGCAGAATGATCACCTTTAAGGACACCACTGTAGAACTGGAAAGTTTAATTTTAGTTCTTTGATAATTCTCTATTCATTTTTTTCTTACAGGCCATTTTAGTTTACAATTCCACCACCAGTGTAAAAGTTGTCCTTTCTCTTCACATGAATGCCAGCATCTGCACATTTAGATTCAGGCTTTTGTGATGGGGGCTACTCTGACAGTGTTAGATGACATCTCAGAGTGGTCATGAACTTGCCTTTCTCCGATGATTAGGGATGATGAGCATGTTTTCATGTGTTTGTTGGCAATTTATTTGTCTTAATTCATAGAAGTTTCAGTTCATATCTTCTGACCATTTACATATAGAATTGTTTGCTCTTTTCTTGTTGATTAATATGAACTCTCTTTAGATACTATTACCAGTGCTTTTTGAGATTCATGGTATATAAATATCTTCTTATTTTGAAGGTTCCTATTGCATCAATTATTGCACCCTTATTTATGCAACAGATTTTTTAATTAACTCATATATACAGAGATCATGACCCGAAACAAACAATTTGCCTAATCTTTGATAAACAGACACGAGTATATGCTTGGGGACAGAATCTCTTTTCACTAAATGGTGCTGGGATAACTCAATATCCACATGTAAAAGACTGAAACTTGACTCCCATCTTTCTCCACTTACAAAAATTGATTGAAGAGGAAAAAATGACCTTAATCTAACATGAATTACTTAAAATCTTCAAAGAAAGTGTGAGAAAAACACTGGAAGCTATTGGACTGGGGAAAGAGGGAATTTAAGTAAGAGTTCCCTTTGATCGTGCAATCCTATTATGGGGCATCTAACCAGAAGGAAAAAAAATAATTTTTACCACAAGGACAATTGCACTAGACTGCATCACAGCTCAATTTACAATCTCCAAAATGTGCAAACAGCTTAAATGTCCACTAACTGAGGAATGGATTAATAAACTGAGGTATATGTACACCATAGAATACTCTTCTACCACTAAAAAAAGTTGTAGACTTCTTACCCATTGTATTAAACTGGATGGATGTGGAATACATTATTCTATTTTTTTTTTAATTTTATTATCTTTATGATTAAATCATAGCTGTGTATAACAGTGAAATCAAGGGGTACAATGTGCTGGTTTCATATGCAATCTGAACTATTTTCATTAAACTGATTAACATAGCCTTCCTGGCATTTTGTCAGTTATTATATGAAGACATTTATATTCTGCATTTAGTAAGGTTCACCTGTACCATTCTAAAATGCACCATAGGTGTGGCCCCAACAATTACCTTCCCTCTGCCCCAACCGCCCCTCTCCCCTCCCAACCCTTCCCCATTTCCCCATATTCTGGTGTTATAGTTGGGTTATACCAATCATACAACAGCTATAAATTAGCTTCATAGTAGGGCTGAGTACATTGGATACTATTTCTTTCATTCTTGAGATACTTTGCTAAGAAGAATATGTTCTAGCTCCATCCATGTAAATATGAAAGAGGTAAAGTCTCCATCTATCTTTAAGGCTTCGCAATATTCCATGGTATACATGTACCACAATTTATTAATCCATTTGTGGATCGACGGGCGCTTAGGTTTCTTTTTTTTTTTTTATTGAATCATAGCTGTGTACATTAGTTCAATCATGGGGTACAGTGTGAGGGCTTCACATGCAATCTGAGATATTTTTATCAACCTGATTGACATAACATTCATGAGATTTTCTTGTTTACTATGTGAAAACATTTTTGATCCGTATTTAGAAGTTTTCTCGTGACCCTTCAAATATGTACCACACAAGTGATCTCATCCTTTGTCCCATCTCCCACCACCCTCTCCCCTTCCCTATCTTCCTGTGCAATAAATGGGTTGTAGCCTTCACTTAAATGATAAAGAATTTGTCTCATATTAAGGGTGTATACATTGGATACTTTTTCTTCCATTCTAGAGATACTTTGCTAATGAGAACATGTTCCAGCTCCATCCATGTAAATATGAGAGAGGAAAAGTCACCATCTTTCTTTAAGGCTGCATAATATTCCATGGTATACATGTACCACTGTTTATTAATACATTTGTGGATCAATGGGCTCTTGGGCTTCTTCCATTACTTAGCAATTATGAATTGAGCTGCAATAAACAATCTGGTACAGATATCTTTGTTGTTCTGTGATTTTTGGTCATCTGGGTATATACC